>CM076573.1:577349875-577421535 GCA_034641835.2 Pinus albicaulis | reverse complement strand
AAGAGAAAGCCTGCATTAAAATGCAAGATATTTCTATGGATGCCTGGGTAACCTCATTTGATTACTTATGTGGGTTCTGGAATAGCAACACTTCCTATTGGACATAAGACTAGATGCTTGGGGCCTCATGGTGGATCTCACTACAAAGGAGGAAGTGATCATTTGGGTGGAGACTAGTCCAGGAAGTGGCCAAAGATAATTTACAACAAAATTCCAAGGGAGAGACAAGTTTGATAACTAGCTGCATATTCCAGAGAAATTCATGAATACTGATCTATTGAATATTGACATTACAGTCAGAATTATATTGGTGGATTATTGGTTGTATAGTTCTATTGTTCGTTAGGAAATTAGCCCTAACTTCTGGTGGTTTGTTGAAGAAACATATGACTGTTAAATATCTCTTATATCATTAGTGAATTATATAGAAGTGTAATTACCATTATATGAGTTGATAAATGTGCACTGTTGTTATGATTCTTTTCATGATTGGAAAATCCTAGATAAGGATTGAACCCAAAGGCCAATAATTACTTAGGGACATTGCATACTTCCATTAGAGAAATAGAAAAAAAAGAATTTCAATCTACTTGGATCATAAGATATAACCAAATATGTTGTATTTCAAAATCCATGAGAGGTTGGGTAGGATGATGGCCTGCAAAAAAGGCAGAAAAGAGTTGTAGCAAGGAATACTTCAGTAGGTGTGTGTTGCTATTGAAGCGGATCTCCATAATGTGTCCCTCTATGGCGAGGATGCATGGTAGGACATAATGGTTCAGAGGGAGGTGAATTAGAGGGGAATATATTGCCAAGGGTGCTTGAGTTTGTTTCAGGCTGCAGTGGATTCATAAGGGATATGAGGGATCAAAATTCTATTTTGAATTTTTGAAAATAAAAGTGGCAATGAACAGGATCTTGGATTACTCCATGCAAATGGTTATTTTTTTGGAACTCCAATTGACATTATGTTCAAATTTCAATTTCAATACATATTTCTCCTTATACCGTGATGGAAAATGTAGTGGCTGCAAGAAATTCTTGTTGTAGGGTCAATCCTCATAAGGTTTTTATTGGTGACTAGAGCAGGTTGAAGAACGATGACTTCTCAAAAGAGGAGGATTTTTCAGAACTTAGCTACATGAAGAATGGCAAGTCTCTGGGTACAGAATCTAGATGGAATTCTGTGTGAATTTTACAAGGCCATGAGCCGTGATTAGTGACAATTTTTGTCATCTGGCAAACACATTCCCAAAAAAGCAACCACAAAAACAATTGGTGATTGACATATAATTACATTGCTTAGTGTGGCACACAAGATCATGAATAAAATAGAGACTCTAAGGATCTAGGAAATGCCATGGAAGGTTATCTAATGATACACAAGTTTTGTGTACAAACAAGTAATATCAGTACCATGTTTTCAACATGTAAAACCTTCAAATGTGCACAAAAACTAGCCAGCAATCCCTTTTCTTTGAAATTTCATTTGACAAATTTTGACTGAGTGGATTGGAGTTTTATTATTCAAATGTTGACTCTTGTGGATTTTGGACCTAGATGTGTGACTATGGAGAACACCTTTTTCACTAATACATTAGCTTTTATATACCAAATAATGCTTAGATAAGTTTAGTTGATGATGCTCACACCTGTTTAGACATAATCAACCTGGCATCAAGTGATGTGTTTATTGACTAAAAAAATATTTTTTTCTTGGTGGGGTTGGACTCTCTTCCTAACTAGAATCCCTCAACTTGGACATTTACCCCACCCTGGATGGTTGTTAGATATTTTCGTATTCCCTTTAGTATATATCTTTTGCCAATATCCATGTAGAATTAGTAACTTTAGCAACTACAAAGGAAACTTCCTATTTAGCATCATCGAGACCTTCCCTTTACGAGGAAGTTGACCATGGTTGCACAATCCTACTAGACTTGCAAATATATTTTGTGTCTTGTTGGTTGCGTAGCAAGGCCCGATATCAATAGTAGAGTAGATTTTGAGATTTTAACCACGGTCTCAATCAAACAAAAGGGTCTTCCATTGGCCCCTTGGGATGTGTTACTATCCCCAAGGATATCAGGGGGCTTGGTTTGATCAAGCTTCCCACTCAACTGCCTATTTTTCCTACCATATGAGTGTCAAGGGGTCTAGAGTGTGATGCTCCATGACATGTTCTGTTTTGACCTTTAGGATGTCAACAACTGGGGAAAGTGCATGGGAAATTTTCTTTGTGTGATATCATCTCCTTCATCCTCCCCCTATTTATGATAGTAGCACCGGAAAGGTACTTCCAAATAGATTTGAATTTCTAGACATGTGATTGGATGAAAAGGGAATTTCATCCAAGTATATATGGTCTAAAATCTAGAGTGCAACAAAGTGAAATTTGGATCAAAATGGGATTGTCATAAGATCTAACCAACAATTTGACTACGTTAAGAGACTACAACCACAAATTGAAACTCTACTAAGAAAGGGTTGTCACAAGATATTCCTAACAAAAAACAAGTTTGGAGGCAACACAGTTAGACAGTGAGTTGTTAATTAGTATATTACCAACGAAACTTGGATAGTGCTAGTGTGGGTTACAGTTGGAATACTGATTTATTGAATATTGACATTACGGTCAAAACTATATCAAAAGGGGATTTTCATAAGATCTAACCAGCGATTTGACCAGGTTAAGAGACTACTCCAACCGCAAATTGAAACTCCATTAAGAAAGGGATGTCACAAGCTCTTCCTAACAACAAATAAGTTTGGAGGCAACACAGTTAGACATTGAGTTGTTGATTAGTATATTACCAACTAAACTGGGATAGTGCTAGTGTGGGTTACAATTGGAATACTAATCTATTGAATATTGACATTATAGTTAGAATTATATTGGTGGATTATTGGTTGTATAGGTCTACTATTCATTAGGCAATTAGCCCTAAATTGTGGTGGTTTGCTGAAGAAGCATATGACTATTATATATCTCCTATATCATTAGTGAATTATATAGAAGGATACTTACCGTTATATGAGTTGATAAATGTGCACTATTATTATGATTATTTTCATGATTGGAAAATTATAGATAAGGATTGAACCCTAAGGAAAAAAATTACCTAGGGGCATTGCATACTTCCGTTAGAGAAACAGTAAAAAATTCATTTCAATCTACTTGGATCATAAGATATAACCAAAGATTATGTATTGTCAAATCCATGATAGGTTGGGGTAGGATGATGGCTCTCAAAAGGCAAAAAGGAGTTGCAGCAAGGTAGACTTCAGTAGGTGTGCGTTTCTATTGAAGTGTATCTCCATAATGTGTCCCTCTATGGCGAGGATGCATGGTAGGACATAATGGTTCAGAGGGAGGTGAACCAGAGGGGAATATATTGCCAAGGGTGCCTAAGTTTGTTTCATGCTGCGGTGGATTCATAAGGGATACGAGGGCTCAAAATTCTATTTTGAATTTTTGAAAAGAAAAGTGGCAATGAAAAATGTTATCACTCAGTAATTTCCCAAGGTTAAAGAAAGAACTCACCGAGGTAACCACAAACCTACTTTTGAGATCAGGATATAGCCTTCCTAATGCTCAGAGAGGGCTCTCTCTTTATGATTTAACTTTGTTGTTTTTAGTTGATTTTAGGCTAGTTGTATAAGATTGATTGGTTTTTTATTTTGGTTTGGTTTGGTGATGAATTACTGATTCAGATGGATAGAAGTCTGTCTTTTTACCATTGGGCTATGGAGTCAAAGTGTTAAGAAAATAGGACTGAATCAAGGTCTAAAGGAAGTGTTCACAGGGGAAATAAGCTGAGTAAATTCAGATCTTTTAAGCTGGATGGTGAAGTGGTTTCAATCGGGATCAAGGAGCAATTAAGAATTCCTCAAACTGGATAATGACAGAAATGAAAGAGATCAATCAAAACTAAGGAGCAATGAAGAATTCCCTAATCTGGATATCAGAAGAAAACATGAAAGTGAATAACATTTCATAACAGAGTGTACGTAAAAAATTTCTGAAATAATACTCCTGCTATATCATTTAAATTGGAAAACATTCAAGTATGTGAAATGCTTAAGAAAATAACAATTTGACAATATAAAGATACTTCACTGAAGGTGTCCCAACACATGAATCCTGTAATGCAATGCCTTTATTCCTTAGTCCAGTCTACTGACTTGAAAATGTTACAATAAACCCTCAGGTTTCAGATCAATACAACTATAGAAATGTTCAGAAATCCACACACCCTTAATAATTCAAATGAATGAAGTATTTATATAAAACTAAATAAAAGAAATCCTATTTAACTAATTAGGATTTATTCTTGGAAATAAATAACTGGATGCTAAAAGGTAGTGACACCTTTCAAATGACTGAAAGTTGTCCCTATTTTATCTGATTTTCTATCATCTATTTGTTTCTCTCATGTTGGTTTATCTCTTATGCTGTCTTCTTCCTCTATCTTTATCTGATTGTCCTTTTGGTTCTTTTAACTCTGTTTTTTAACCTTTATCTGTTACTCTGCTTTTTACTTTGACTTCTTTTTTTACCTTTTATCTGTTACTCTACCTTTTACTTTGACTACTTTGTTTACCTTTTATCCTGATGTAAATCACTGTTGCTGGAGAAAATGATTTCATATCCATTTAACCATTTACTGTGTAAATTTGTCTCCTTCTGCTGTATTTATTTATTTAACTTGATTTTCCTTCTGTACATGAAACTTCAGCTTAAATCCCGAGAATCTGGATTAAATAGTTTTGAACTAGTATCAAATGTCTATCAAATTTCTTGGTATGCTGATATACCTGCAAAAAAAAACCAATTATTAATAAAACCCAAGTCTACAGGGGGGAAATCGAAGGATTCATTGAACTGGGAAGGCCTATGGAAAGAATCCAGATTTTATCTCTAGCTGGCAATGGCCTTGGTTTCATTCACAAATCCTCAGAAATAACTCAATTACAGGGTTTTGAAATAATATTGGCTCAACACACAGTGAAAATAGTTTATCACACAATGGACTAGGTTTTTGACTTCAAACATTAGTGGTCTTATCGTAAATGGTGCAGGAATCAATTCAAGAAATGGTGTTTTTTATCACAACGCGGGATGGAATGGTTGTATATCTACACAATTTAGGTGGAATGGTGGTTTTAACACATGGCAGAATGGACAGGTAAGTGATTTTCGCATGATGATTGAGTGGTTTAGTAGTTTTGGCTTGAGGGGTGCGATACTCTATGGGAATGATGCGTGGCAGGGGGAAGGGGTTGCGAAACCACCCATTTCACAACCCTCTCATCTCGTTTAACTTTGGAGTGTTGGGGGATGTGATATGGAATATAGATCATCAGATTAAATGGAATTATCGGATGATCGATGAGTTAGGTGATTTGGATAGGTGGGACCTGGGGTGACTAACGCGAAAGGATTTTTAATATAATGTAGGGTTAATATAATATTTATTATATGGAGGGGCTAAAAGAAAGTGGGGGGTTTAATATAAAATTTTGGGTCAGGATTTAATATAGATATGGATTGGGGATATATATGATAGCGGGAATGGGTTTAAATAATATCGGGAAAGGATTTTGGAAGTGGGACCCGATATGAAATATTAAACGCTACAAACTCTTGGAGAAGTGGGTTTTTGCAGTTTTAATTTGAAAAATGTGGAGTTTAGTTAGGAGAAGGAGTATTAGTAATGAAAATAGGTTTTTAACCTAAGGAAAGGGGTCTTTTAGGAAGGGGAAAGGGGTCTTTTACAAGGGGAAATGATTTCCAAAAGTGGAAATAGGATGTTTTAGGCAAGGGAGAATGATTAGAAATATGTTGATGTCATGAGATGAACCAGAATGATGCTTTCCAATGTTTATGAAAGTAATCTACATACCCATATTTATCCTAACATTTTTATTTCCTTTGTTGGGTGCATTTGAGCTTGTTGACCCTTTATTTTCTTTTAATAAGCAAGCTAATCTACTTCTAACCTTATGACTTCCAATGGCTAAGATTAAACTGATGAGCTCATTATTATTCTCTACCTAACTACTGACCTGCCAATATTAGATGGTTTGGCCAGATCTTTATTCTCTAAGTATCATCATGAAATTTAAAGCATGAATAATCAAGATTAAACTGTATGATTATCATGAATTGTGGAATTTTGGACAAGTTGCACGCAATTTTATTTGCATAAAACAAAATAAAGTAGTGGCATTTGAATGTGAAACACTTTCATGATTTTATTTTTATCTCTTTTTGTGGGGTTCATACTTGATATTATTTTTTGTTCTTGTTTCTTTTTAGTCCTTTGATTTTTCTTTTAGGACTTACCCTCTTTTCATTTTTTTCAAATATGGGAATACATTTGCAGAAAGAAAAGGTATGTATAATATTACAAAATTTTAGACAGTCAATTCGAAATTATGAATCATATTATTATAGGACTCTAACAGTTGCTTCACTTGGGGATGGCATCTCCTTGTGAGATGTCAAGAACATTGTCGACTAGTAGCTTGATCCATTGGGCCAATTCCAAGCCTGCACATGCTTTGTTATATAATCTCTGTGACTGGAAATCTTGAACTAAAATCACACCCTTCTCTGCTAACTGAAATCTGATCTAAAACTAAAATGTGCTGCAACCTTCAAACCAAACTAATATATCATCAAGACCTTAGGGCCTTCTTCTCGGCTTTGAATCTTAATGAATTATTTCAATACTTGATGAAAACTGAAAACTGAAATAAACTTGCGGCTAAAAACTGAATTTAATCAAACTAAAATACTACCTACTTTAATCTAATCTGTTGTCTAACTGTTGGTTAGGTAAAATGAAACATCCAATGCAACCATTCAAGCATTATATACATTGATATATTTTGTTGCATGTGTTTTTTTGTGATAAAAAAATGAAGTTCTGCATCCCAATAGAAACTTGTCAACGAATGTAAGTTTTATAAGGAAATACTCAATTTCCTTTGTTAACTCTATAAATTGTACAAAAGGATCTTCCAATTTATATGTGCAAATGTTCAACTAATCCAAGCAACTATAAATTTGTTCTGGATGGCCTCCATGCCATGAAACTAAACTGTTATCTCCCCACAAAATTAATTGTTGATTTTCAAATAAGCTTTGTGATGGTATTTTTACTAATAAAAATTTTTGCCTGATCAAACCTGTTAGTGTCAGTATTTGCATACTTTCACCAGGGATCAAAACACATTTTGGATGTGCATCTTAGGTGTCCCACTCTAAATAATTTTCAATCATTCTGTTAGGTCATGATATAAAATTGTTCCACTGGTGGTTTTCCTTGTCAAGTGTCCCATTTTCCTTCACAAATATATGCCTACTGACCCTCTTCCATGTCTTCATCATGCTGAAAAAAAGTCTTCTCTCATTTCATTTTTAATCAAAATCACTCATTGATTCAGTTTCTTTCATTTCTCATTAGGTCACTAGGGTTTCATTAGGTCAAATCATTGCATTGTCTCATTTTCAATAAAGGGCGGTAGAAGGTGTAAAGGTGACCCAGAAATAAACTCATGATTTGCTTCAGTCAGTTCAAATGTAATAAGTATTCAGTCTCCCAAAGGCTTCCAACTCATATATTCACATTCCAACACATCAAATGTCAAATGGAGTTGTATTTTCCCAAGGGTGCCCAAGTCATCATTGTTCATAAGCACTAAATCCTAATTTCCTCTCCCACTGAGCTACGATTTGCTATGAAAAAGAGGCATATGAGCAGAAGAGCCATAAGGTAGGTCATACAAGTAATTATGAGGCCATTCCAACTCATAAGATCATTTATCCATCACTTTTTAAGAAATCATTCCAAGAGTCAAGTCATTTGCCACTCATAGGGCCAGTTTTGCTTCAAACTATGTTTCTGACCAAAAAAAAAGATGAATTTGATAAAAGTGAGAGATTTTTTTGTCCATCATAGGTCCAATAAGAAAACACTCCTTCATTTTTTACACAAGTGTCATGGTTTTAGAGAAATGTCAAAAACATAGGTGCCACAGGAGAGTTGCTACACTTATGGAGTGACCTTGGGAAAATCAAGTTTTCTCATAGATGAAGTGTTTAAATGACTTGCTTAATGCATAAAATGAAAACTAGACAGAGAGAGCTTTCAAATGAGATATCATGAGCTCAATTTGGAGTTGAGGAAGGCCTCCAAAACTTGCCTACACCAGCACTCTGCATTCCTGCACCCTCATTCAACACTTTTTTACTAGTCTTGGGAAAATCAACTTTTGACAAGGTAAATCAACTCCAATCAGAAAAATAAAGATCTATTTGGAAAGTAGACTTCAATGGATTTCCAATGAGCTATCCTGGGCCCAATTTGGACATCAGCAAGACCTCCAAAAGTGGTTTGAAAAATAGTGTTGCAGTGGTGCTACGCTAATGTTTGGGCGCTGCGCTAATGCCCGAAATTCACAGTGCAATTTACAATGGCACTGCGCTAATACCCAGGGGCACTATACTAATGTTTGGGCACTGTGCTAATGTCAAGTTTGGTCCATAAGCCTCAAAACTTAGTCAAAGTGCCTCAAACTTCAACAAATTTTATCCAATGCCTTTGAAAAGTAAACCCTATATTCAGTCTTTGTTCCCATTGTTCCAAAATTTGGCACTCATAAACCTCACATTTTCTTCCTACATCACTATAAACTCTGCTCCTTCCCTACAACACCATATCCCTTTCCCTAAGTCCATTTTCCCCTAAACCCTAAGTCCTAGGCATCTCAATTTCCTAGTTATCCCTATCAACCCTGTAATAAAATTCTAATTCCAAATCCATTAAACATTTTGATCCCCTATCACCTCCTCAAGTTCGATAACCTCTGCCCCCACCTCCCTAATTTTTCCAACACCTATCCCACCTTCCTAGACCTAGGTTTAAATTTACATTCATTCCCTCCATTTTCCGAAGTTATACATCTCATCTCTCATTCCCCTCATCCCATTTCATTTACCCTAGGGTTTCCTAAGCCTTCAAATTCAAAATGTCTGAGGAGGAGGACAAAGGTGTCATTGAGGAAAAAAATTGCAAGACCAAGCTCAAACGATCCCATGCAAAAATTCAAGCTTTGACTGAGAAAAAGGATAAGGAGAGGTTAGACATACTTTTTGAGGTGTCTCGTCATGCCTCTAACCCTTGATCAGCAAGTAACCTCACCATTTTGGACAAATTTTGGCACAACAATCACACTGCCAAAAACGCAGCGCTGCTTTTTCTTGGAGCATACAACGGAAAAATGGTCACCACCATCATGTTTAGAATGATGAGTACATCAACTCCAGCAAGTTTTAGAAAATTTGGAGGAGAACTAGTCCCTTAAATAGTCAAAAAACCATCAATTTTTCATGTTTCTGCCCTTGTTTTTTCCTAGGCGTTGTGCTAATAATAATCTTGGGAAAAGTGATTTTGATAGGGCATATGGGAACCATTTTGGAAACTAGAGGCATATTTGGAAACTAGACTCAGAGAGATTTCCAATGAGCTATCATGGAGCTGATTTGGACACCGGAAAGGCCTCCAAAAGTAGCTTGCAAGAGAGGTTATTGTTTCTGTCATGGCACTGCACTTTTGCCAAGAAATTGTCATTTTTGCCATCTTCAACATATTTTGAATTTTTGACTTTTTTATCTTGGGAAATGGGAAATTATTGATGTAAAAGGTCAAAATAAATGTAAATGTCATGTTTTTATTGTTATCTAGGGTAGATACATCAGATAAGTCCTCTAGAGGTCAAATGAATCAGTTTCGTCTCTTTTAGAGGCAAATTGTTGAGTTTTCCTAGTCTTCAGATTCTTGTTTGGGAGTAGGTGAAATTGATCCCTATCTCATGGATTCGACTCCTTGAGGCTAGGGAGAGTGGTTTTTAGGTCTATGTGATGTATTTTCTCAGTCATTGTAAGAGGTTGGACTCACTTGGAGCTTTGGCATCTCAAGAGACATTTTGTATATCAGTTTGGCTTGGATATTAATAGAAATTTACAGCAATTTCTTTGGGATCCATGTGGTATGAGTTTTAGACATATTTCCCTCTCTGTTATCAATTTGTTTGAATGTATTGTTAATTCGTAAACCATTTCATGTCTATAATATACTAGTTTCAAGTTTGAAAGGCATAATCCATATTTATTTATGCTCTGTTTTGGGAAATTTAGTATAATGTGTTCATTCTCCTCAGTTTAGGGAAAATACATTCCAAATGATTTCCCTAGCTCCTCACCAGTCTCTTTAAATGTCAAACCTTCTACCTACCTTTCCCCTTGGAACCCCTTCAAATTTTTACCTAATTTCCTTGCCCTAGCTGTTTGACTCCTCCTGATCCAGCAAACCTTACAAAATCAAAATAAAAACTCTGAGCTACTATACCTAACCTAAAACCTTCTTTCCTCAGTCATTTTTAATGTGATATATACAGAGAGATCCCTCTCCTAGCTTATTAGGGCTAGCTACTTGGCTAAGCAGGGTTTGAGGTTACCTCGAAATTTCCTTTCTCAGCCCCAGGTTCAATCTAAGTGATAAAATTTTGGCGACCATAATGGGGAGAAAAATATCATATCTTCCCTGGGAAAGAATGAAAAATTTTAGACCTGATTGCTGATGGTGGAAAACAATTAGATGCATATGAAGGCTGAAATATTCACCTGACGACTCCAACTTGATGTAAAGACTCCACTGGAGGATCGACCTTGCTGGTAGGAAAATGGAAGGATCTTACACAAAGGTCAGGTATTCAAAGTGGAATTGTATTCAAGATCTAATTTTCTTTCTTGTAAATTACTTCTTTATTTTCCTGAAACTATCCTGAAAGTTTTCCAAAGTTTTTTGTATGATAAAGATGATCAAAATCTTGATTCTACCTATTCGAAAAGTGTAAATACCGAGTTTTTCTTTGAACTTGGTCCACATCCTTTTTCTAAATCTTATGATGACCATCTTCAAATTGATGAGCCTAAAAATACAAAGACTGATCCTACAACTTCTGTACATACTCCTACACCTTCAATAGTCCCAAATTGATACAAACCACTCTTCTTACCTCCTATACTCAATGCTTTCCTTGAAAATCATTACCTATATCTGCCGAGGTTTGATGGTGAATATGACAACATCACTGCTGAGAGACATATGCAAAATTTTGAGACTTTCCTTGACCTTTTGAAGTTGACGATGAGGATGTCAGTATCAGGTTGTTTTCTCTTTCTTTGCAATGTAGAATAAAGAGTTGGTTCAAAAACTTGCCTACTGCGAGCATCTCAAATTTCCCGCAGTTCGTCAAAGTTTTCCTCGAAAGGTGGGTGGTTAAACAAAATACTTTCATAATTCTAAAAGAGTATGACCAACTAAAAAGACAACCATGGGAGACAGTACAACAATTTTCTACTAGATTCAATCAAGTCTATTATTCGATGCCTGCTGATATAAGACCCCCTCCTGGATCAGCTCTTTTACATTACCCGGATGCCTTTGATCCGGAAATGGAGTTTTAGCTAAGAGAAAGGAACCTTGCAACACTTGAAGAGATGCATAACACTGAAGTAGATATAAAGGATAATCTACTGATCAGATGGGCAAAGCTGAAGGAAGAAGAGAAGAAGAACATTGCAGAGCACCTGACATCTTCAGAGGTAAAGCTCAACATTTTGGTGAGTATAATAGAGGAAATGATGCAAAATATCACCATGAGAGATGTATTTTCTGTTCAAGATCATCATGACCCCTTATCCCAGAAAAAGAAAATATTACATGCCCTAAAAATTTTCTTGCTAATCCCAGCTACCATAGATCAGAAAATGGATTCTAATGTGTATGATTGGTGCCATTACTTATATTGATGATTTGCCAAATTTTGATCAGTATGATGATGATTATGTTCTCCAAACATGAGCTAATCTTGCAGAGAAATTAGCTGTTGGTTTGTGGAAGAAGGAAATTCAGTTTCAGCAGCTCGAATATAGTGATCAGCCGATGCATATTTATGATGATAGAGATGAGGAAAATTCTAAAAATTTTGAAATAAGTGAAGGATCTTTGCCTTTATGTTTTTCTTCATTTCAATTTCTGAAATAAATTTTTCCCAAGATTAGAAATCAGCAGTCTTTCAGTTTTTATGTTGAGGTTGAGGTAGATAATGAAATTCTTGAGCAAGTTGATAATGAGAAACCTTCTCCTGAAATGGTTGAGGAAATCATTTGCGACAGAGAATCCTCCTTAACTCTAGATTTGCAGCCACCGAATGCCATTGAATGTAAGGTTGCATATGAAGGTTTGGAAGCTGAAACATATGATCAAATGATGCAAGACGATTATGTACCATTGTGTTTTGAAGAATTTCAATTTTTAAAGAAAAATTTTCATAATATCTTTAAAGAAAAGGACGACCAACCTGTAGAGTGTCATGCAGTCTAATTAAAACCAATGGAAAATAGGTTGCAGTAGTATTTTTAAGTTTCTCACGACCCAATAGTTGATGTTTTAGATGATATCTGTAGTAAAATTCCTTCTCCATTAGCTAACTGTGAGCTTGAAAAAAGTGTTGATATAAACTTGATCCGATAATCGAATTTATTGTCTTGTTCATCAGGTGTTTCATTACGAAGCTTATACCAAGGTTTGCAGTCACATCAGGAGAGAAATGAGGAAGATTTTTGTTTGTTTTTTATCATCAAGAAAAATTAGTCATTCATGAGTTTCAGGATCCTTTTGTCAACTTGCTGCAGTCACCAAAGAAAGAAAGCACAGACGTTAGGAAAATTTCAAAACTAAGGTACGAAGACTACCTAGAGAAGAGTAGTAATGTTTTAGATGAAATCAATATGTATTCCCATGAATATCCTTTCACAACATTCTTGAGGTCAGTCGGTGGGCTCGGGCTTTGAAATTTCATCAAGATTCGATTTGTTGACAAGTTTTCATGGGAGTTTCCTTATAGTAGTTCTTTCTTCTTGCTCATAAGCAAGCACTTGATGAAAATTCAAACAATAGCCAGAATGATTATATGGTTGCATTTTTTGTTCCATTTCACTTGATTAGGTAATGAATGTATTAGTTAGAGTAGGTTTTGATGAATAAGCTCAATTCTGAGCATCTTTTTCAGTTGTGTTTTAGTTTGAGTCAGTTTAGTTTATTGAGTCAAGTTTCTTTCAGTATTCAGTTTGGTTTTTAGCTTTTGACTCCATGCCCGACGGATAGGCACTTGGTCTACGATGTTCTTGGCACCTCCGAGGAGCTACCATCCCCAGCTAGAGCCAATGTTAGTGTTAGTATTTTCATACTTCCACCAGGGATAAAAAGACATTTTGCATGTGCATCTTAGCTATCCCACTCTAAATAATTTTCAATCATTCCATTAGGTAATGATATAAAATTGTTCCATTGGTGATTGTCCTTGTCAAGTGTCCCATTTTCCTTCACAAGTATATGCATGCTGACCCTCTTCCATGTCTTCATCATGCTGAAAACAAGTCTTCTCTCATTTTACTTTTAGTCAAAATCACTCATTGAGTCAGTTTCTTTCATTTCTCATTAGGTCACTAGGGTTTTATTAGGTCAAATCATTGCATTGTCTCATTTTCAATAAAGGGCAACAAAAGGTGTAAAGGTGACCCATAAATAAACTCATCATTTGCTTAAGTTAGTTCAAATGTAATAAGTATTCAGTCTCCCAAAGGCTGCAAACTCATAAATTCAGATGCCAACACATCAAATTTCAAAGGGAGTTGTCTTTTACCAAGGGTGCCCAAGTCATCATTGTTCACAAGCACTAAACCCTAATTTCCTCTCCCAGCGAGCTAGGGTTTGCTATTAAAAAGAGGAATATGAGTAGAAGAGCCATAAGGTAGGTCATACCAGTAATTATGAGGCCATTCCAACTCATAAGATCATTTCTCCATCACTTTTTAAGAAATCATTCCAAGAGTCAAGTCATTTTCCGCTCATATAGACAGTTTTCCTTCAAACTATGTTTCTGACCAAAAAAATGATGAATTTGACAAAAGTGAGATATTTTTTTTCCATCTTATGTCCAAGAAGAAAAAACTCCTTCCATTTTTACATAGGTGTCATGGTTTTAAAGAAATGTCAAAAACATAGGTGCCACAGGAGAGTTGCTGCACTTATGGAGTGACCTTGGGAAAATCAAGTTTTCTCATATCTGAAGTGTCCAAATTGTTTATTTATGAGTCAAATGAAAACTAGACAACAATATATTTCCAATGAGCTATCATGAGCTCAATTTGGAGTTGAGGAAGGCCTCCAAAACTTGCCTGCACCGGCACTCTGCATTCCTGCACCCTCATTCAACACTTTTTGACTAGTCTTGGGAAAATAAACTTTTGAAAAAGTAAATCAACTCCAATAAGAAAAATAAAGGTATATTTGAAAAGTAGACTTCAAGGGATTTCCAGCGAGATATCCTGGGCCCAATTTGGACACCGGGAAGACCTCCAAAAGTGGTCTGAAAAAAAGTGCTGCAATGGCGTTGCGCTAATGCCCGAAATTCACAGTGCAATTTACACTAGCACTGCACTAATACCCAGGGGCACTGCGCTAATGTTTGGGTGCTGCGATAATGTCTAGTTTGGTCCATAAGCCTGAAAACTTAGTCAAAGTGCCTCAAAACTTCAACAAAGTTTATCCAATGCCTTCGAAAAGTAAGTAACATATGAATTTCACTCCCTTGTTGTCTTTAAGAGGATTTTCATGGTGATTTTAGTTTCTATGTGAAATTTGGAAGTTGGATAGGATATAAACCCTAGATTCAGTCTTTATTCCCATTTTTCCCAAATTTGGCACTCATAAACCTCACATTTTCTTCCTACATCACTATAAACCCTACTCCTTCCCTACAACACCATATCCCTTTCGACCCTAAATCCCTTTTCCCCTAACCCTAAGTCCTAGGCATCTCAATTTCCTAGGCAGCCCTATCAACCCTGTGATAAAATTCTAATTCCCAATCCCCTAAACATTTTGATCCCCTATCACCTCCCTAATTTCAATAACCCCTACCCCCACCTCCCTAATTTTTCCAAGACCTATCCCCACTTCGTAGACCTAGGTTTCCATTTACATTCATTCCCTAGATTTGCCTAAGCTAGCCATCTCATCTCTCATTCCCCTCATCTCATTCCATTTACCCTAGGGTTTCCTAAGCCTTCAAATTCAAAATTTCTGAAGAGGATCATAGAGGTGTCATTGAGGAACAAAATTGCAAGGACCAAGCTCAAACGAGCCCATGCAAAAATTCAAGCTTTGACCGAGAAAAAGGAGAAGGAGAGGTTAGAAATACTTGCTGAGGTGTCTATTCATGCCTTTAACCCTTTATCAACAAGTAACCTCACCATTTTGGAAAAATTTTGGTACATTTGGCACTTTGGTGCATTTTTGGATTTTTGGGCAATTTTGACACACAGTCACATTGCCAAAAACGCAATTCCCTTGGCCCTGCGCTTTTACTTGGAGAATCTAATGGAAAAATGGTCACCACCATCATGTTTATAATGATGATGAAATCGACTCCAGCAAGTTTCAGAAAATTTGGAGGAGAACTGGTCCCTCAAAAAGGCAAAAAACCATCAATTTTTCATGTTTCTGCCCTTGTTTTTGCCTAGGCGTTGCGCTAATACCAATTTTGGGAAAAGTGATTTTGGACAAGGCTTATGGGAACCATTTTGGAAACTAGAGGCATATTTGGAAACTAGACTCAGAGATCTTTCCAATGAGCTATTATGGAGCTGATTTGGACACCGAAAAGGCCTCGAAAAGTGGCTTGCAAGAGAGGTTATTGTTTCTGTCATGGCACTGCGCTTTTGCCAAGAAATTGTCATTTTTGCCATCTTCAGCATATTTTGAATTTTTGACTTCTTTTTTTTTATCTTGGGAAATGGGAAATTATTGATGTAAAAGGTCAAAATAAATGTAAATGTCATTTTTTTATTATTATCTAGGGTAGATACATCAGATAAGTCCTCTAGAGGTCAAATGAATCAGTGTCCTCACTTTTAGAGGCAAATTGTTGAGTTTTCCTAGTCTCCAGATTCTTGTTTGGGAGTAGGTGAAACTGGTCCCTATCTCATGGATTCGACTCCTTGAGACACGGAGAGTGGTTTTGAGGTCTATATGATGTATTTTCTCAATCATTGTAAGAGGTTGGACTCACTTGGAGCTTTGGCATCTCAAGAGACATTTTATATATCAGTTTGACTTGGATATTAATAGAAATTTGCAGCTATTTCTTTGGGATCCATGTGGTATGAGTTTTAGACATTGTTTCATCTCTGTTATCAATTTGTTTGAATGTATTGTTAATTCATAAACCATTTCATGTCTATAATATACTATATTTCAAGTTTGAAACGCAAAATCCATATTTATTTATGCTTTGTTTTGGGAAATTTAGTATAATGTGTTCATTGTCCTCAATTTATGGAAAATACATTCCAAATGATTTCCCTAGCTCCTCACCAGTATCTTCACCTCACCATAATCATATTTTAAATGTCAAACCTTCTACGTACCTTGCCCCTTGGAACCCCTACAAATTTTTACCTAATTCCTTGCCCTAGTTTTTTGACTCCTCCTAATCCAGCAAACCTTGCAAAATAAAAATCAAAACCCTGAGCTACTATACCTAGCCTAAAATATTCTTTCCTCGGTCATTTTGACTGTGATCTGTACGGTGAAAGCCCTCTCTTGGCCTAGTAGGGCTAGCTACTTGGCTAAGTGTGGTTTGAGGTTAACTCGGAATTGCCTTTCTCAGCCTGAAGTTCAATCCGAGTGATAACATTTTGGCGACCATACTAGGGAGCAAAAGATGATATCTTCCCTGGGAAAGAACGACAAAGTTTAGATTTGATTGTTGATGGTGGACAAAAATCAGATGCATATGAAGGCTGAAATCTTCACCTAGTGACTCCAACTTGATGTAAAGATTCCACTGGAGGATCGACCTTGCCAGCAGGAAAATGGAAGGATCTTACACAAAATTCGGGTATTCAAAGTGGAATTTTATTCAAGATCTAATCTGCTATCTTGAAAATTACTTATTTTCTTTTCCTGAAACTATCCTGAAAGTTTTATGGAGTTTGTTGTATGATAAAGATGCTCAAAATCTTGATTATACCTATTCGAAAAGTGTAAATACCGAGTTTTCCTTTGATCTTGGTCCATGTCCTTTTTCTGAATCTTTTGATGACCATCTTCAAATTTATGAGCCTAAAGAGATCAAGACTAATCCTACAACTTTTGTACATACTCCTACACCTTCTATAGTCCCGGATCGATACAAACAACTCATCTTACCTCCTATACTCCATGATTTCCTTGAAAATCATTACCTATATCTGCCGAGGTTTGACGGTGAATATGACAACATCACTTTTGAGAGACATATGCAGAATTTTGAGACTTTCCTTGACCTTTTTGAAGTTGACGAAGAGGATTTTAGTGTCAGGCTATTTGCTCTTTCTTTGTAAGGCAGAGTCAAGATTTGGTTCAAAAAATTTCCTACCGCGAGCATCTTAGATTTCCCGTAGTTCGTTAAATTTTTCCTCGACAGGTGGGTGGTCAAAAAAAATCCTTTCCTAATTCTAAAAGAGTATGACCAGCTAAAAAGGCAGCTAGGGGAGACAATACAACCGTTTTTTTCCAGATTCAATCAAGTCTATTATTCGATACCTGTTGATATAAGACCCCATCCTGGCTCAACCCTTTTACATTACCTGGATGCCTTTGATCCGGAAATGGAGTTTCAGTTGCGAGAAAGGAGCCTTGAAACACTTAAAGAGATGCAGAACAATGCAGTAGATGTAGAGGCTAATCTGATGATCAGAAGGGCAAAGCTGAAGGAAGAAGAGAAGAAGAACATTGTAGAGAATCTAGCATCTTCAGAGGTAAAGCTTGAAATTTTGGTGAGTATAATAGAGGAAATGATGCAAAAGATCACCATGAGAGATTTATTTTCCGTTCAAGATCATCATGACCCACTTATCCCAGAAAAAGAAAATATTACAAGCCATAAAAAGTTTCCTTCTAATCCCAACTACCATAGATCAGAAAATGGATTTGTAGATAAATCCAAGGAGAAACAATCTAATAATCTAATGTGTATGATTGGTGACATCACTTATATTGATGATTTGCCAAATTTTGATCAGTATGATGATGATTATGTTCGCCAAACTGAAGCTAATCTTGCAGAGATATTAGCAGTTGGTTTATGGAAGGAGGAAGTTTAGTTTCAACAGCTTAAATATAGTGATTAGTCGATGCATATTTATGATGACAGAGATGGAGAAAATGCTGAAAATTTTGAAATAAGTGAGGGATATTTTACTTTACGTTTTGCTTCATTTCAATTTTTGAAAGAAAATTTTCCCAAGATTAGAAATCAGCAATCTTTTAGTTTTGATGTTGAGGTTGAGGTAGATAATGAACTTCTTAAGCAAGTTGTTAGTCAGAAACGTTCTCCTGAAATGGTTGAGGAAATCATTTGCGACATAGAATCCTCCTTAGCTCTAGATCTGGAGCCACCGAATGCCATTGAATGTCAGGTTGCAGATGAAGGTTTGGAAGCTGAAACATATGATCAAATGATGCAAGATGATTCTGTACCATTGTGTTTTGAATCATTTCAATTTTTAAAGAAAAATTTTCATAATATCTCTAAAGAAAAGGATGAGCAGCTTGTAGAGTGTGATGTAGTATCATTAAAACCAATGGAAAATAGGTTGCAACAGTATTTTCAAGTTTTTCATGACCCAATAGCTGATGTGCTAGATGATATCTGTAATAAAATTCCTTCTCCATTAGCTAATTGTGAGCCTGAAAAGAGTGTTGATATAAACTTGATCCGATAGCCGAATTTATTGTCTTGTTTAGCAGGTGTTTCATTACGAAGCTCATACTAAGGTTTGTAGTCATCAAGAGAGTAATGAAGAAGATTTTTGTTTTGTTTTTTTATCATCAAGAAAAATTAGTCATTCATGAGTCTTAGGATCCTTTTGTCAACTTGCTGTAGTCATCAAAGAAAGAAAGCACAGATGTTAGGAAATTTTCAAAACCAAGGTACAAAGAATACCTAGAGTAGAGCAGTAATGTATTAGATGAAATCTATATGTATTCCTATGAGATCCTTTCACAACATTCTTGAGGTTAGTTGGTGGGCTTGTGCCTTGCAATTTCATCAATATTCGAACTATTGACAAGTTTTCATGGGAGTTGCCTTTCAGTAGTTCTTTCTTCTTGCTCATAAGCAAGCACTTGCAGAAAATTCAAAGAGTATCCATAATGATTACATGGTTGCATTGGTTGTTCCATTTCACTTGATCAGGTAATGAATGGATCAGTTAGAGTAGGTTTTGATGAATAAGCTCAATTCTGAGCATCTTTTTCAGTTTTTCAGTTGTGTTTTAGTTTGAGTTAGTTCAGTTTATTGAGTCAAGTTTCTTTCAGTATTCAGTTTGGTTTTTAGCTTCCAATGAGCTATCATGAGCTCAATTTGGAGTTGAGGAAGGCCTCCAAAACTTGCATGCACCAGCACTCTACATTCCTGCACCCACATTCATCACGTTTTGAATAGCCTTGTGAAAATAAAATTTTGACAAGGTAAATCAAATCCAATAACAAAATAAAGGTAGATTTGGAAAGTAGACTTCATGGGCTTTCCAACGAGCTATCTTGGGCCGAATTTAGACACCGGGAAGACCTCCAAAAGTGGTATGAAAAACAATGCTGCAGTGGCGTTGTGCTAATACACAGCTGCGCTGCGCCAATGCCTGAAATTCATAGTGCCATTTACACTGGCGATGCACTAATACCCAGGGGTGCTACGCTAATGTTTCGACGTTACGCTAATGTCCAATTTGGTCCATAAGCCTCAAAACTCAGTCAAAGTGCCTCAAAACTTCAACAAATTTTATCCAATGCCTTTGACAAGTAAGTAACATATGAATTCCACTCCCTTCTTGTCTTTAAGAGGATTTTCAAGGTGATTTTAGTTTCTATTTGAAATTTGGAAGTTGGATAGGCTATAAACTCTAGATTCAGTCTTTGTTCCCATTGTTCCAAAATTTGGCACTCATAAACCTCACATTTTCTTCCTACATCACTATAAACCCTACTCCTTCCCTACATCACCATATCCCTTTCCCTAAATCCCTTTTCCCCTAAACCCTAAGTCCTAGGCATCTCAATTTCCTAGGAAGCCCTATCAACTATATAATAAAATTATAATTCCCAATCCCCTAAACTATTTTATCCCCTATCACCTCCCTAAGTTCAATAACCCCTGCCCCCACCTCCCTAATTTTTCCAAGACCTATCCCCACTTCCTAGACCTAGGTTTCCATTTACATTCATTCCCTCCATTTGCCTAAGCTAGCCATCTCATCTCTCATTCTCCTCATCTCATTCAATTTACCCTAGGGTTTCCTAAGCCTTAAAATTCAAAATGTCTGAAGAGGAGGATAGAGATTTCATTGAGGAACAAAATTGCAAGGACCAAGCTCAAACGAGCCCATGCAAAAATTCAAGCTTTGACCGAGAAAAAGGAGAAGGAGAGGCTAGACATACTTTCTGAGGTGTCTCTTCATGCCTCTAACCCTTGATCAATAAGTAACCTCACTAATTTGGACAAATTTTGGCACATTTGGCACTTTGGTGCATTTTTTGGATTTTTGGGAAATTTTGACACACAGTCACATTGCCAAAAACGTAGCACCCTTGGCCTTGCACTTTTACTTGGAGAATCCATTGCAAAAATGGTCACCACCATCATGTTCATAATGATTAGTACATCAACTCCAGCAATTTTCAAAAAATTTGGAGGAGAACTGGTCCCTCAAAAAGGCAAAAAACCATCAATTTTCATGTTTCTGCCCTTGTTTTTGCCTAGGCACTGCGTTAATAACAGTCTTGGGAAAAGTGATTTTTGACAAGGCCGATGAGAACCATTTTGAAAAATGGAGGCATATTTGGAAACTAGATTCAGAGAGATTTCGAATGAGCTATCGTGGAGCTGATTTGGACATTGGGAAGGCCTCTAAAAGTGGCTTGCAAGAGAGGCTATTTTTTCTGTCATGGCGTTGCACTTTTGCTATGAAATAGTCATTTTAAACATCTTCAGCATATTTTGAATCTTTGACATTTTATCTTGGAAAATGGGAAATAATTGATGTAAAAGGTCAAAATAAATGTAAATTTCATGTTTTTATTGTTATCTAGGGTAGATACATCAGATAAGTCCTCTAGAGGTCAAATGCATTAGTTTCCTCACTTTTAGAGGCAAATTGTTGAGTTTTCCTAATCTTCAAATTCTTGTTTAGGAGTAGGTGAAACTGATCCCTATCTCATGGATTTGACTCCTTGAGGCTAGGGAGAGTGGTTTTGAGGTCTATATGATGTATTTTATCAATCATTGTAAGAGGTTGGACTCACTTGGAGCTTTGGCATCTCAAGAGATATTTTGTCTATTAGTTTGGCTTGGATATTAATAGAAATTTGCATCAATTTCTTTGGGATCCATGTGGTATGATTTTTAGACATAGTTTCCTCTTTGTTATCAATTTGTTTGAATGTATTTTTTATTCATAAACCATTTCATGTCTATAATATAATAGATTTCAAGTTTGAAAGGCAGAATCCATATTTATTTATGCTCTGTTTTGGGAAATTTAGTACAATTTGTTCATTCTCCTCAATTTAGGGAAAATACATTCCAAATGCTTTCCCTAGCTCCTCACCAGTCTCTTTAAATGTAAAACCTTCTACCTACCTTTCCCCTTGGAACCCCTACAAATTTTGACCTAATTTCCTTGCCCTAGCTATTTGACTCTTCCTGATCCAGCAAACCTTACAAAATCAAAATCAAAACCATGAGCTACTATACCTAGCCTAAAATATTCTTTCCTTAGTCATTTTGACTGTGATCTATACGAAGAGAGCCCTCTCTTGGCCTAGTAGGGCTAGCTACTTGGCTAAGCATGGTTTGAGGTTACCACAGAATTGACTTTCTCAGCCTGAGGTTCAAAATGAGTGATAACAAAACCTTTATCATCTTGATTTTGAGGCTCATAGTTAGTTAAAGGAGAAAGGTTTTGAATGCATTCATCATATATTGGATCATGAAAAAATTGGAAGGATTTTTGCAACCTATTGCATATAGATTTGAATGGAACTTCATAGATTTCTACAGGCTGCTCATCCTTTGCTTCAAAAATATTATACCAAATCTCCTTTAAAAACTGAAATGATTCAAAACATAGTGGTATAGATATTTCATGTGTCATCTGATTAAGTATTTAAATGAAATTTGATGAATGTAATTGTGAAACTAAGGAATCATGATCAATATTTTCCTTGTCTTTTTTGTTATCAACAACAATATCTAAAGGCTGATGATTTTTTATTGTTTTAAAGTTGTCTCTCATGAACTGAAATGAAGCAAAACAAAGAGGCAAATATCTTTCACTTATTTCCAAATTTTCTGCATTTTCTTCCTCACTCTCACCACTGATCTGTATTGGTTGATCACTATATTCAAGCTGTTGAAACTCAATTTCCTTTTCTCCCAAACTAGCTACTTATTTCTATGTAAATTTAGTTTGAGTTTGGAGAACATAATTATCATCATACTGATCATACTTAGGCAAATAATTAAAAGAAGGAATGTCATCAAACATACACCTAAGATCATCGGATTGTTCCTCTACATATTGATCTGTAAATCCATTTTCTGATCTATGGTAGTTGTGATAAGCAGGAAAATGTTTATGACCAACAACATCTTCCTTTCTTGCATTTAATGGGTCATGGTGATCTCGAATAAAAAATCCATCTTTCATGGTGGTTCTTAGCATCATTTCCTCTACTTTGCTTACAAAAATGTCTAGTTTTACATCTGAAGATGTCAGGTGCTCTACAATGTTGTTCTTCTTTTGTTCGGCTTTCAACTTTTCCCTTCTAATTAGTATATTAACTTCTACATCTACTGCAATGTTCTGTGTCTATTCAAGTGTTTTAGGATTTCTTTCTCTTAGATGAAATTCTATTTCTTGATCAAATGCCTTTGGATAATGCAAGAGAGCTGAATCAGGAGGAGGTATTATATTTTATGGCATTGAATAATAATTAAACTTGATTAAATCTGGCAGAAAATTGATGTATTGTCTCATTTTGATATCTTTTCAATTGATTATATTCTTCTATGATCACAAAAATGTTGACTTTGATTATCCATCTATTAAGGAAAATTTTGGCAAACTTCTCAAAATTTGAGATGCTTGCAATAGGTATATTCTTGAACCAACTCTTTACTCTACTTTGCAAAGAAAGAGAAAAAAGCCTGATTCTAACATCATCTTCTTCAATCTCAAATAATTCGATATAATTCTCAAAACCTTGAATATGTTTTTGGGCAGTGATGTTACCATTCTCTCCATCAACTTAGGGAGATATTTGTAATAGTTATTAGGGAAATCATGAAGTATAGGAGGTAAGATGAGAGGATTATATCTATCAGGAACTTTACAAGGTACAAGAATATGTACAAGGATTATAAGATTAGACTTGATAATTGAGGCTTATTAATTGAAAAATGATCATCATAAATTTCAGAAGAAAGCTTCTCAAATGGATAAAGAGATTTTATATTTACAATTTTCAGAGGAAAATAATCAAATATTAGTCTAAGATCTTCTCTAAAATACAATATACATTGAAAAATTTTCTTGATGAAAAATAACATGATGTATTGGATTATAATCCAAGTTAAAAGCCTGATCTTTCTATATTGTTCTTTCAGGTTCATTCCTCCAGTGAAGTCTTGATTTTGAAATTGATTTGGAGTTGGAGTTGCCAGGTGGATGATTTTAACCTTTGTGTGTCTGATCATTGTCCACCATCATAGATCAGATTTGATCTTTGTATAATTTTTCTGAAGGAATAGATTGATATCCCCAGCAGACTCACCAATATGTTATCACTCAGTAATTTCTCAAGGTTAAAGAAAGAACTCACCGAGGTAACCACAAACCTACTTTTGAGATTAGAATCTAGCCTTCCTAATGCACATGCTATGGGCAGGGGTGAAAACAACCGCACATGTGAACAACCATGCTGTGGGCAGTTCACAATCGACATTGTGATGATATAGGATTGCTTAGTGCAACAACCAAGAGTGTAATACAACAATGGTGAATTATTTCTATGATCATGGTACAATTAAATGTCTTTTTGACTTCTTTTGAAGCAACAGTTCATTTACTGTGGATAGTACCATTATCTCATAGCAAGGAATGGAAATAGAAAATGACAAAGATATTGAAAATGACAAGCAAGAGCATGCACCTTGGTTTTAGACATATGAATATATTGCATGCTTTTGGAGTAGCTTGTGATTTCTGCTTTGTTGTTAATTGTGCCCTTTGCATCACAGTTGTTAGTGCAACCAGGTTTTGGAGGCTCTGTCAATGTTCCAAGGGATCGAGAGGTTTTTTTCTGCACCCTACCAGATCAAGTTCTTAATGGTTTTCTACTTATCTGGAGCATTCCAATGTTTTGTCGCTGCAATCCAAATTTAATTACCTTTGTTTCCATTATTACCGTCATTAGGAAGAAATGTTTCATTTTTTTGTGAACATGTAAGAGAGAAAAAGAGGGAATCCCTTTAGTAAGTGGCAGTCATTATCTAAACCAAAGGAAGTTGGTGGATTGGGTTTAGAAAACATGCATTGCTTTGGTAAGGCTTAGACAACCAAGAGTCTATAGAGGTTTATTTCTAAGAAATTCGTACATAGGAAAGTGATTATTCGTAAGTATATAAAACCACTATCAATGGAAGATTGGATCAGATAGGTTGTCTTGTTGATCGTCACATTGTAGAACCAGGGAATCCATTACTTGGCACATGCAGCAGATCCAATTTCCACACCTATTTGGAAACAAAAAATCCACTACTTGGCACAACAACAGATCCAATTCTCAAACCTATTTGGAACAAGGGATAACAAAGTGAGGTAGAGTTAAAGTTATCATAGAGGGAAGCATAATAGTGTAAGGAATATCTAACACAACTTTAGAAGAATTACATCAGACTTAGAGAGGAGGAAGATTCTTTTGTCTGGTCAAAGAATCCTACCATAGGGGTATATACTCAAAGGCTAGTATATAAATCTATATTTGTAGATAATTCATGAGGAGCAGCCTCTTAGTGGAAGAATCTCTAGAAGTTCAAAAATCTTCAAAAAGCTAAGTGACTAGATGCATATATACCTATGAGGGATATCATGTTCAATTTTTAAATATTGGGTTTTGAATAGACTTAAATGGTTCTAAGTCATTGCGTCTTATGGTGTTTTGATGTATTTGGCTTGCCAGAAACTCTGAAATCTTTCAAGGTAAGGTTTAGCCATCATTTTAGTGTGTCTCCAAGTCATGACTGAGCTTTCCAAGTAAAAAAGCCCCTAACATTGGTAAAGAAAGGAAATTAATCCATCTTTCTATTGTTAAGAGTGGGAATGGTGTTATTTCAATTTTCAATAGTGCCAGTCAAGGTCAACAAGCAGAATATGTTGCAGGAGGTATCCTATACCTTATTGATTCTATTATACTCATATCTTCAAAAATTAAAGCATTTATTGGTACAGGCTCTAACATTTGTGATGAAATACAGGCACTAAATTTTTTTAACAGTAGCACTAGAGGAGATGTGACTGAATTCTAGGTCTTTGGGGATTCCTTAATTATCAATTGGTTGAATGGAGCTTTAGGATGGAAGAATTGTTTTCGCAACCCATTCTGGAGTAGTCGAAGACAATCAAGGAACAGTTCTTGATGATATCATTCCATCATATTTACAGATAATTTAAGTAAGAGGCTAATGGACTGTCTAAAGAAGGCTTGCTAATGACGCAAAACGATGGTTTAACATGGGAAAGCAGTTGTGGTGTAAGACTCTAGGATAGGTCATTGCAAGAACTGGACCCATGACTATATATATATATATATATATATATACCACCTATAGATCTCAGTCAAGTATTGTCTTGTGCTTTCATTCTTTAGTTCCTCAGGTCCACCTTATTTAGTATCCTTTCAAACTTTTGTACAAACTTTGTCAACTGATAGGTACCCCAATAAGAAATTGAGCACAAAAACATTAACACTTGCAGATTCAACATGTACGATTAGAAAAGTTTGCATGAGTCCTTCCTATTATCACTTTTTACTTATTTTGATGCATGCGAAATAACCATTTAGGTTGACCCTAAGTACCACCAATATAACTACTGAGTTTACACCATATGCAAATAGTACTTGAATTCTATTGATGGAAAAATAATTGCCTCTTTTATTATTTGAAGCATCCATTATATCTATATATTGTTCATAAACATAAAAATTTAAAAATAGGAGTGAAAAAACATCTTGCACAAAGAAATAATTAGATCATACTAGCAAGCCAAGAACCTTCAAATTATTAATGACACCATTGCGCAGAGATGCAGATAATGGGCATTTAACATATGCCTCAATCTTGATAGAATATAAAATTTTGAATGATTGGTTTCATGTAAATGTACTCCGCAACATGCTATATTTTGATATGTGTATGCACATATTTTCTCAAGTTCCACACAAAAGAAGGTTTGAGAACTAAGGAAAAATATTTATGATGCTACTTGTTTACAAATTTGAGAAATCCTCAAGGGTTACAATCAAAATCTAGAAATTTCGTTTCCTGGTGGAATGGGAGACATTCTTGGATTTGTATAACGCTTCAATGCTTGTTTAGGATATAGGTAAGTGTGAATGAATAAAAGCTTTCTTTCATTTTTCCATATTGGATTCCCATCATATCTAAGTTATCAAAGGAAAGTTAAAACTTGATTAGACTAAGGGACAACATATTCCATTGCCAAAATTTAACCTTACAGGGAAGTGCACTACACTGGTTTGATACTTCTGCACATTTTGAGGGCATGCCAATAGAAATGTCAATGTTGTTAGATACATTAGCGTTGGTTAGTTTTAGAAAATTTCTCTTTGTCAAATATGTTTTTTTCATGAAGTAATATTTACAACCAAGAGGATAAAGACTTGGCATGTCTAGGACATAGTGGTATTATTTCTTGCCTGTATTTGTGATTTATTAGTATTCCACCACTAATAACTTCATTACGCAGTTGTCTGTTTAGTAGTATATTACAAAAGTGACTTGTTAAAGGAAAATGATTCTAGTTTGTTTGAATGTCATAAACTGGAAGGAAATCTAGCTTTGAATTAGAAAAATGGAATATATTCTGAAAAAATATGTTTTTTGATAAAAAATAGGCCCGTTGCCTGATCATTAAAAAAATGGTCACGACAATAAACAATGATTTTGGACACGATGAATTACAAAACTCTGTAGCTCAAAAACAAGTTAGCATATTAAATTTTGTCCGCATCAGAGAAAAATGAATGAGTAACATTAATTTTACTTTGAATATTTATAGAATCATTTTAGAGATTCTAAATGGAAATTGCGTGTGCTAATCTTGCTCAATTAATTACAGGGAAAACAAGGGGTATACATAATTCGTTGGCTTATAGGAATTGAATTCCTTTTCCCTTGGAATAGTACGTTGATAATTGAAGATTACTATATTGAAGCTATATTCCCAGTTAGTATCACAATTTACAAAGTCTTGTCTTATTCCTTTTTAGTTTCTTGTTGTAATATTGTGTCAACAATACTTTGCTCCACCCATTAGATTTCTACTAATTATTTTTATTGTTGAAGTGTCACTGCTTCTTAGAGATAATTAGAGGAAACGATACAACTACAAAAGTGGAGCATGAGACATTCTTAGTATAAATTTCTAGCTATGTTGTGTTTATTTGTGACATTTTATTTTCTTTGTTTATACAGGTCATCTGGCCACATAGTGGCCACCATTTCCCAACTAAAGAAAACTTGTTCGAGTTTCTTGCTTTTATGGGGAAAAATGACATTAACAATATTGCTGATGTTGAGGTATATATCATATAAATCCTTTGTAGTCTACTTTAATTTATATTCTAGTGTTCATCGAATTTCATGTCTTATACTTGGCATTGTAACTTTTTTTGTTCTCTTTTCGTAGAAAATTGACTCGGTATTGATGGTAAGAAGCAAGGATTGAAGAAAGAGGGGAACAATAACACTAGAGTGAAAAAGAGAGAGAAGTGTATTGGTCTAGTGGTACTCGTAGAGCTAATATCCCACATAAGACACACACATAAAGACTGATGGTCAAATTTTCAGAGTTGGTGAATTCACTTGCAATTCCTTGTCAAGATAATGATAATGTTTTGAAGTGATGAACAATATTTTATCTGTAAATTGTACTCCAACCAATATTAACTTAGAAACTCACATTGTGATAACTGACATTTTATATAATATAATTTATGTGGTTGGAATTGTTTATAGTTTCACTTGATATTACTTGGTATTCTAATTAACATATGTAACTTTGCGTTTTCATATTAGATGAACATGTACATTGTATGACATGTTTTTTAAAATTTAGTTGCAAAATCATACTAATTAATTATGCTGATTAATAATGAACACATAAAATCAATCTAAAACTATTAAAATAATAGTTTATATTAATTAATGATGAACACAAATAAACTGAATATATAACTAAATTAGTCATTTATAATGATTATTAATGAAATTAAATGAAATGAATATAAACTACTAAATTAGTCGTTTATATAAATGAATAAATGACTACTGCAAATGATAAATTTGTGACTACAAATGACGACTAAATTTTGCATATATACGACTATTAGTAGCTAATTTACAGTATCTTATAACACGACTAAAATTTAATCATATTTCTTCGGTCATTAATTGGTTTCAAACGATGACTAAAATTTTCATATATATGACTATTAGTAGATAATTTATAGTATCTTATAACACGAACAACATTTTGGTCATATTTCTTTGGTCATTAATTGGTTTTCTAGGGCGATCATATAGTAATATATTTTGTTGTATATTTGGTCATTAATTGTGAAAATTAATGACCAAATCAAAGATTAAAACAATGATTAAATCAATGACCAAATTAATGACCAAATCAATGCCTAAATTAATGATCAAATTAATGACTAAATTAATGAATAAATCAGTAACTAAATTAATAACCAAATTAATGACCAAATATACAACTAGACAACAAAATTGAGATAACCAATTCATGACTAAGCTAAAAATGACCAAAAGTTGGTCGTGTTATAAGATACTATAAATTAGCTACTATTGGTCACTGACTGAAAAATAGTCGTTTATATGTAAATTTTAGTCGTTTTTTTAGTAACTAATTAGCCATTTTGTACTAGTGTAGTTTAATTTTCCCTTAATTAAATTGGACAATAAATGTAATCTTATCTCATAATTACTTGTAATAGTTAAATGAGTGTGATAAACTCAGTTAGCTCATGAATTTCGAGTTGAGGGTGGTTGGTGAAGCATGCAGAGTAATTCTATTAGTTATGGAGTTCGAGTTGCAGTTAGTGCATTAGTTTAATGCATGAGAAATCAGTTAACTCAATTTATTGAGTTAAAATCAGTTGAACTAGTTGTAACTGTTTGTTGCACTAGTGAGAGATCAAGTGAATTAAATCAGATTTTATTCACATGCAATGATCTACCATGCAACCGATGATTTAATATTAATAGCCACATGCATGTCAGTTCCAGTGGAGACCCAATTGAGACAAAGGTTAAATGGATGTTAACTATCAGTTGTATCATTAGTAGGTTTCCCACATGCAGTAAGACAAGTATTGGATTGCCCATGAGAATTTCATAGTTTTGGAAGGTTGAAATTCCTAAAGAATAGGGATTTCATTCCAAATGAATTTCACAAGCAAGGCAGGCTTACTAGAGGCAACAAATTAGCTAAGTTTGTGTTGATTTTGTCAGGGTCAGTGTGAGACAGTTGTGAGAGTGCAGAAGACTCTTGTGACAAGAATGCATTGTAATTGTTTCATGATTTCATGGTGAATATACAATAGAAGATAGAGGGGTTTTGAGAAGTAAGCTTTCCCCGAGAAAATATCTGTGTTGTGGTTTGATTTGCTTCTTTCTTTACTTGTTGTGATTGGTGATCATGTTTATTTTCTGCAATTGATTTGTATAAGGATTCAGTATCTTGATTTAGTAGATCGCATGATGCGATTGATTCCATTGATATACATATTGTTTGTATAATTTATACATAAATTTATAAATACACCAAGCATTCCCATAGAGCTCGATGGCAAGACTTTCAATTCAAAAAATCCCGTGAATTTCCACCAGGGACAATTTTATCAATAGTTGATTTTGCAAAGAATTATACATTTTTTGCAAAAAATGAAATACAAAGTGAATACTATCATTCTGACCAAGTCTATATGCTTGTCCATATTCTATATATACATGCTGAACAAAATGTTGATCATATAGAAAGCACCATTGAAAATCAACATGTTATTAAAGAATATCGCTTTTATATCAATGATGATCGTACACATGATACACATTTTGTACAACATTGTTTTTATAATATTTATGACTCATTGAAAGGTTGTGGAATAAAATTCAATGAACATTAGATATGGTCAGATGGATGCGCAGGTCAATTCAAATCTTCACGATCAGTCTTTTGGTTGTGTCATCTTCATATGAAAAGCCACATTAAACATTATTGGAATTTCTTTGAGACTGGTCATGGAAAATGAGAACATGATGGTGCAGGGGCATGTATAAAAAAATCACTTCAAAGATATCAAATGGACCACTATGTAGAATGAATTGTCTCAGTTGAACAAGTTGTTCAATGGTGCATCGTTGCACTAAGCCATTAGACTAACCCATCAAGGGAAGTATGAAGATACATGTACATATCTATACAAATTAAATTGCATATATATATAACCTATTTATATGATATACTTTGTATTAATTTTCTAATTTTAAACATTATTATCACAATGATTATCTTTGATCATATATAAATTGTATTTTAAATAACATATTTATATTCTTGTTTGAATTTTCCATATAGGTTTTTTTAGCATATTGGATTCCAAGATTTAGATAGATTGATTGCATATGATGCTGAAACAATAAAAGGGACTCAAAAATTGCATTTAATTAAAATAATGGAGTACCGAAATGTGTTTGCATTTGATAAAATAAAATATTCTTGTTTTTGTCATGTTTGCATAGAGGACACACAACCTAATGATGTTTGTGAAAACAATGTGTATGTTAAAGTTTGACAACATATATAAATAAATACAAAGGGGAAAATGTCAGTTGCAGACTTAAAAGAGATGGAATCAGAGGAGACTATAGTATCATCTGAAGGTGATCGAGTTTCTGATCTTGTTAGAAAATCTAACATTTAAATTACTTTCAAATGATAGAGATATAGAAATAAATAATAAAATCAAGTCCATGCTAATTTTAAAGTTAAATTTTTCATGTTAATTATGATATGAAATTGCACTTGTTTTATTGTGCAGGAGATGTTTTGTTGTACTAGCACCTGCTAACAACCTAGAAGATATCAAGTATTATTTGATGCAGTGCACTGAACTAAAGATGAAATTATTGAAGGACTATGATGATAACAGGTTTATATATGAAATAGGGTTTATTATACTGAAAAGTTATTTTTTCCAACAAACACATCAAAGTGAGAGTATTGTTTACTTTCAATACTATCAACTCGATGTCATAAGTTGTCAATATAGTCACTTGGTGTGTGCAACTCGTATAAAGTTGATAGAATTTCAATCAAAGAAAAAATTGAAAGTTAATAAATGGAGAATGTATATACTTGACCATGAACGGGTCATTAAGGATGGAATTCCATTATAAATTTTTTAATTGAACTTCCCAACAATTTCTTCTCCTTGGATTCATCTTTGAGAAATTTGAGTTCAAGTACATTGTTAGCCTTTCTTTTTGTGCACTCTTAAGTTGTAAATTATTAATAATGTATTGAGTTAACAAGTTATATATATATTTCCTATTATGTATAAGTGTATTAACGATTTTATTCTATTGATATTGTTTTTGTATGCACGACAAGTAATTTATATGTACATACATTCTCTGGTCTTAAATGATTTCATACATGGATGCAATTTTTAATACATTAGTTAATTCCATGTCATGAATGAAAAATGCATATATCTAGAATATTTTATAATGCAATTTTAAGTAATGATTGTTTTAGACATCTACAACAAATTATAAGATTCATTCAAATAAAAAAAGTGTACCATGTTTTGTAATTTCCAGTTTTACTAGATTCAAATTTTAAATAAATTGACAAAACTTTAAACAAAACCTAAGAATCATATACTAACAAATTATAATATAATTATTGAATGCAAAATGTACCAACTAAATGAAAATCAACTAAATTCAAATTTACTTTCATTGATACATATTCATGAACTGAAATATGTGAAACCTTTAAAAGCACCAAACCATACATTGAATGCAAATTTTGGACCATGTTTTATAATGCAATTTTACTTGGTACTTGTTTGAGTATATTCAAGCAAATTCATATTAAAAGTTAACTACCAACTAACATCCATAGTAGCCTTTCTACGCACATTAATGCAAAATGTTGTATACCATATTTATTAATGCAATTTTAAAATTTTATCATTTATTTCAACATCTATGTACCTAAAATTTTATAATTGTTTTTAGACACCTATGTACTAGATATTAACATTATAAGAATGATTTCAAATGAAAAATGTATGAATTAAATGCAAATTTTCTTTCATTGCTACATATTCATGAACTTAAACATGTATTTAACCTTTAAAAGCATCAAACCACATTCACATCATGCAAATTGTATGGTCATGTTTTATAATGAAATTTTATAGTACGTTTATGCATGTTCATTTACAACTTTATATTAAAAGTTAACTATCACCTTTAATAGACATCTACACCTAATTATAAGAATCATATTCATATGCATAACGTACCACATGTGTTTTTTAATTTGCAATTTCAATCTAGATTCATTTAAATAGCGAGTGAGAAAAAAACAAGTTAAACAAAACATAAGAATCATCTACTAACATTATAACAACATGATCACATGCAAAATGTACCAAAAAAATGCAAATTTACTTGAATCATTGCTACATATTCATGAAATTAAATATCTAAAACCATCTATGATTGTTTTATGACATGATCATGTAAAATGTACCTAAATATCACCTTTAATAGACATCTACACCTAATTATAAGATTCGTGTTCAAATGCATAATGTACCACATGTTTTTTGTAATTCACAATTTCAATTTAGATTCATTTTAAATAACAATTGACAAAACAAGAAGTTAAACAAAACATAAAAATCATCTACTAACATTATAATAACATGATCATGCAAAATGTACCAACTATATGCAAATTTACTTGAATCATTGCTACATATTCATGAACTTAAATATGTAAAACCATCTATGATTGTTTTATGACATGATCATGCAAAATTTATATAACTATCATCTTTAATATACATTTACACCACATTTGTTTCGTAATTTGCAATTTCAATAGATTCATTTTAAATAACAAGTGACGAAACAACTTTAAACAAAACATAAGAATCATCTACTAACATTATAACAACATGATCATGAAAAATGTACCAACTAAATGCCAATTTACTTCAATCATTTCTACATATTCATGAACTTAAATATGTAAAACCATCTATGATTGTTTTATGACATGATCATGCAAAATGTACAAGACTAAATGCAAATTTACTTGAATCATTGCTACATATTCATGAACTTAAATATGTAAAACCAATTTTTAAGCATCAAACCATGCATCATGCAAATTGTACCATGAAAAATGTACATAAACTCCAAAATTAGCATGTACTAAGTCATAATTTAAAGAATTATAGATTTAAAATATGTTCTAAATTTATATCATTCAATACAAGTAAATATAACATGTACTATATAAAAATACTGTCAAATAAAATGCTACATAAAGTTATAGGAAAGTAAATATAACATGTACCATAAAAAGGCTGTCAAATAAAATGTTGCATCAATTAAGAGAATTTGGCTGAAATATATTTTCCAGCAGCGTCCTTGTGCTCTCATATGAAGAATAGGGGACCTACACAACCTGTGTAATTGCATATATATATATATATATATATATATATATATATATATATATATATATATATATATATATATATATATATATATATATATATACGAAATTTATGTACATTAAAATTAAAATTTAATGTTTTAAAATTAAATGAGAAGTTAGTTTCATAAAAATTAAAAAAAATGGAAAAATAAATAAATAAATAAATTCATGAAATACCTCTTATAGTTCCCCCTCCATTGTCCCCTTCTGGTGTTCGCCCTGCATTGCACCCTCCTAGATAAACTGTATAATATACATGTACAAGTATATATATTACAAATTTAAAAAATTTCAAATGAAAATGCACAAACTCATGCAATTTATTAAAAAAAAAAAATTAGACGAATTCTTCAAATTGTTTAGATGGTCCTATCTCCATCATTGATTCCATTGCTAAAGTCCTTGGAGAATAGAAATCATCTCCATAAACCTAAAATTCAAAAATTTTGAAACTGTAAAATAATTCAAGATCTATCTCATTTTTTTAATGAAACTTGCACTTCAATTTATAACATGAAACATAAGTGAAAATTTGAATACTTGTGACAGTGGAATATTTGGCACATCTCCTAACAGGGAAGAAGAGGGTGGCACCATTTCGAAAACATCGGATGGAAGTGGAATCAGTTAACATTTAATTATATACATATGTACACATAATTATTTCTTTTAAAAATATGTCCTCGTCCTCATGATATTGATATAATAATAGAATAATAATTGTACATCAACATCATGAACTCTTAAAAAACACTAACATTTCCCAAAATATCATCTTGATTTCCAGAACCTAAACCTTGGACTGTGATGTTATCAAATTTTTTGTTCAACATGCGTGTAAACTACAAATGGTGAACACACGATACATTTATGTTAGAATAACACATAGAAATAAACATGTATATGTAAATTACAAATTACATTAAAATATCCACCCTAACCATCAATACATATTCATCCCACACCCTCTTCCTCATGAAGAATTAAGTCCTGCCAACCATTGCAGTAACCTTTTACATATGTTCTAAGCTCCTCAATATTCATGTTGTCTATTTCCTCATATGTTTTATATACAAAATTAGCACGTGGATTACTCGTGCTCTTTGTCGATTCATACCAAGATCAATTCCACCAAATCCAGTCTGAACGTTTTCTATGATGGAATCCCTTGCTTCTCAACTAATTTGAGAAGTGGCATCCATATCTAAATGCAAAGTTTCCACACGAGGAGGTCAACTTACGAAAGGTGGCACAGGGTGAAGCAAATCAGTATCACGCTTAGTACCCTTACGGTCACATAATCATCCTTTCCCACGACCAAAAAAATCAGAAGGAAGGTCATTATAATTGGGTTTCATACCCAAAAGTAGTTTTTCACAAAATAATTTTTCAAAATAAACGGGAACCTCGTCATTCCATGGTATTTTTCCATAGGCTGCAAGGTTCCTATCATACAAATGGTGGGCTATATTAGGGTGCTTGAAATATTGCACCTTCAACATCTTTCTTTTCATCTCTTCTTTGAAATTAAACATAGATTATTCCATTTCTTTTGTAACCCCGTTTTTAACATCGACCCATGTATCGGGACCCATTACTACTTCGTTTCTATGCCTCATAATTTCTACAAAGCTTTCCATGGTTGGCCCAAGTTTCTTGTAAACATCTACAAGTTTGCTTAAAGAGTGCATAACTACTTCTAAGGCTTCCTGACTCTCTGCAGGGAGCTCCAAACTCCCAAGATATTTCCTCAATTTTGAATAAATACATTCACACCTTTGTTATAATGTGCATTGCTCGATGTTTGTTTCCCAAGATAAATCATCAATAATTTCAGATGGATAAGTAGTAGTTGGTGTACAACCTTCTTCTTGAACTGCGCAATTTGACCTACGTATTTTTCGAGCAACATTTTCACCATCTGCACTAATATATAAAACTATTTATAAATAAAAAAAACATTTGAACAAATGTACAAATTTGTTTTAACATAAAAAAATTGTATTTAATTTAACAAAATGATGATCATGATAATAAGATTAAGATTCATGGCCACCTTGAGATGGTTGAGCACCATCATGCCCACTCGTAGATGGTTGAGAACCAACATGACCACCCATTGAGTGGCCACCAGGGGAATGTGTATCACCAGCTTCAGGCGACGAGAGCGAAGTTTCATAAAAAAATAGAATTTTTAATCAATTCAAATATATATATGTACATGTACATACATATGATTCTACCTATTTATCATTTAAAAGTATATATATATATATATATATATATATATATATATATATATATACACACACTCACACACACAAACCAAACCATGATGGTGTGAACCATGGCCATCCATTGACTGAGTAGATACTCTTTTCATCCCAACTCCTAAAAAAATGAAATTTATTAAAAATTAATTTCACTCGCTAAATTGATAAAAAACAATTTCATATGTATACACATGTATGTGCATAATATTATATTCAAATATCATTTAAAAAATTTCACATTTAATATAAATACCACGATCATGATGGACATCCCCTGATCCATGATCACCCCCCCCCCCTCTCGTAGATGCATGAGACTCTATTGATGTTTGCCTTGAAGAATCACGTGGAAAATGGTCATCCATGATATATATGGATATCTATAGATACATAGATATATGATGTTTAAAAAGTTACCTCATGCATTTACAATTCTTTTTAAAATTACTATTTAAAAATATTTCAAAAGAATTCAAAAAATTGATGTAATTTACACAAATGTTGAAGCACAACTTGAACACAAATGTAAAACACAAAACTTGAAGCACAAATTGATGTGTAAATCTCACTTGACTATTTAAACACAAATTTGTTGAAGTCGTGCACATTTTGAAAATTAAATACAAAATTTTCTAAAACATGAAGTTCCCCAAGTTGTGCTTACATAGTGGGGGCACACTTGGTATATAATTGAAAAAAAAACACATGGTCATTAAAAACGACACATTTATAAATAAAAAACACACACATATCAAAGATATCTTACAATGTCCACCAATAAATTTTGATGGATAGAAACTTCTTAACACTATTTCATCTTTGACACATAAATATTTAATTAGCATTGCCCCATACAATAGATCACTAGAAATATTATTAACATTTGCACAATGTCTTATACTAAATGATTGAAATTGTCTAACAATATTGTTTGCTTTTCCATGCAGTTGGTTTAGCCTCTCCTTCTTAACTTGGTACACACCTTTCATCTGGTTGCACACAAGTTCAAAATTGGTGAAAACTACAATTCCATTGGATCCATACTCCCTAGTTGTTCTTAAGCCTTCTATCAATGGAATATAATATGCTTCATTGTTTTTTTTCTTCCAAGTATGTTCATTTTCCTTTGGAGGGCTTTGTTCGTCTCAATATCGCTTAGCACATATGTAATCACTGCTTGGCCTGGATTGGGATACCAAGAAACATATATGCATAATGTCCATTTTTCAACCATGTTTAATGGGTTTTCTGATCACTGAAAAAACAAATTCAATAAAATATTAAATTCATTTATTGCAAATGCCTTATTTTATGGGAGAAATGACATACATGGTTTCCAAAAACACTAGGATCGTCCCTGCATTTAGCTAAAAGTTTTATAATAGTTTACCGCCAATGAAAATGAGTAAAAACACATCCTAGCCTAACTACATCATAACTAGATCAATATTTAATGCATACATCAAGGCATCTAGTCATCGTAGTTCAGGATGTGTTATTATTAATTAAATGGTGAGCTACGTTCCACTTCTAGCATACACCATGCATAAAATAATTTATGTGTTGACTATGCCTTCATGGTAGTAGGAAACATAGTTCAGAATGTGTTATTATGGTTGGTGAGGTGATATTGGACCCCTATGAGGTGTATGACGTGTAATCGAAAATTAATTTTGGATTAGATTATCGAGGATAAACATAGATTTCAAATGAATATGTAGAGTACTTGTGTGGTAAACCCATTACCATATTCTCATGCTCTATATCCAAACAAAATAGTGACATGAAAACAAAGAAGATGAGGGATATCTTGAAGTAAAGAATTACCACAGATATGCAACAAGTGCAACCCCATAATATTTTTGAATATTGTGGTTGCAATTCCGAGGAAGCTAATTGAAAAGTTTTCGATTAGATTATTGAGGATTTAAACATCTTTCAAATGAATATGTAGAGTGCTTGTGTGATAAACCCATCTTCGTATGTAGATTTCTTGTGTGGTTTAAACCCGTATTCGTTTTAGACCATATTCTCATGCTTTCTATCCAAACAAAATAGTGACATGAAAACCAAGAAGATGAGGGATATCTTGAAGTAAATATAGAAAAAATGTTGAAGTTGTTGAATGGTAGCTGACACATAGCCATCCCAAATCATAGGCCCAAATAACACTTTTGTGGAAATAATAATGGAGAGAAAAACCTTATTTATTACACAATTTAAGACCACCGTGAATATAGGGTGGAAGCTGAGAGAATTACCACAGACCTGCAACAAGTGAAACCCCATAATATTTTTGATATGTATAGTGCTTTTGTGGTATTTACCCAACTTCGTTTTAGACCATATTCTCATGCTTTCTATCCAAACACAATAGTGACAGGAATACCAAGAAGATGAGGGATATCTAGAAGTAAATAATTTCCACATATATGCAACAAGTGCAACCCCATAATATTTTTGAATATTTTGGTTACAATGCTGAGGAATCTAATAATTTTTTTTTGGATTAGATTATTGAGGAATTTTAAAACATATTTCAAATGAATATGTAGAGTGCTTGTGTGGTAAACCATATTGGAAATTGGGTAAACCAACGCTCCCCGTGTGTTTTGAGACATGGAAAAACCGACTCTCGTGGATCCTTATCTCTGGTGATGCAATCGTTGACTAACATCTGCGGGTTTTAGTCTAATGAAAATCATGATTCCCAATAAGTGGTATTAGAGCGTAGGTCACGAGTTTGATACACAACCTTCTCACGTTGGGGGGAAGATTGTTGGACATTGGATAAACAAATTCTCCCTATGTATTTCATGACATGGACTAACCACATCTCGTGGATCCTTATCTCTGGTGATGTGATCATTAACTAACACCTGTGGGATTTTGTCTAAAGGCAATCATGATTCCCAACAAACCCATATTAGTATGTAGAGTTATTGTGTGGTAAACCCATCTTTGTTTTAGACCATATTATCATGCTTTCTATCCAAAAAAAAATAGTGACATGAAATCCAAGAATATTAGGGATATCTTCAAGTAAATATACAAAAAATATTGAAGTTGTTGAATGATAGCTTATACGTATTCATCCCAAATCATAGGATTTTAAGGATTCTCCTTTCTATGATAGTTATGATACACATGGAAATGAAAATATATTGATGGATTTTGATAAATTCTTCAATGATGATTATAGACTTGTAATGATTTTGTTGTTGGAGGTAGAAATTGGTAATTCTAATGATTTTGGAGATGGAAATTCTTTAAGGGGTGAGGTGTTTAAGCTAACAAGAGAATATATAGAAATTTTTTTTACCATAAATTCACTGCCTGCTTATATATATATATATATATATATCCTGAAATGAAAATGTAACTAGAGGTTCGGATAAAGGTTGATGTATATATTCATTGCAACAATATTGCTTAGAATCAGATAGAGAAATTTTAAGGTAGCCCAACTAATCAAAGGATCAGTTTTTTTTTACTTGCAGGCTGTTGGATTGGGTTGTGAGCTAGCATTTTCTTTACAACAGAATCTCAAATTGGCTTGTGATCTAGCATTGAAAGAGGCCACAACCTACATGTATCCAATATTTCATGTTTATTTTTTCTCCATGATGATGAAGAATAAGGGAAAGGGCCATCATTTAGATACAATTTTTAGTTGGTTACATTGGACTACAAACTTAAATGGAATCACCTCATTTCATGATGAGATTATAGGATTATCAAGCATTACTTTGAGTCCAGGGTAGACCCTAACTAACCGAATAATGCATTACTAAAAATGGTCCATAAGTATAAAGTTTTTTAAACCAATTTTTTATACTAAGGAGATTGGTTATATCATTATGATTCAAAATTTGGATACTAATTTATCTTTGTTATAAATATAAAGTTGGTTTATCAAATTTTGATCATGATAAAATGTTGTGAGTAAAGGTTTAGATGATTGGTTGGTGTGGCAGTTGCATTGCAAATAGTCAACTTTGTTATAAGTAGAAAGTTTCTTTATCAAACTTTGATCATGATAAAATTTCCTGAGTAAAGGTTTAGCTAATTGGTTGGTGTGGCGGTTGCATTGCATATAGTCCCACTCCATCAGAAGTTGTATGAAGTTGTTGGCTGAAATGTATACCTAAATGTATATCTTTATAACTCTAAACATAAATCTATCATTGTTCATCCAAGATCTTGTTGAATAGATCCACACTTAAAATTATGACTGAAATATTATCTTGCAGTGTATAATCGTTTTGTAACTTGGATCGAAACAAATTGTTTTCTAAGGCACAATTATTGTAAATTATATTTCATCGAAATTGTGTTTTACTCTTTTGTTGTGAGGATTTTTCTTTGATTATATCGATCATTGGAAATATTAAATATAGTTAGTGTGGAGCACTATCCTTCCCATGACCAATTATGACCACAATACTCCATAACATTTTACATATAGAGAATGTGACGTGGAACGCGACAGAGCTGAAGCAAGCAATGCCGCCATGATACAGGGTTTGGAGGTTTTTGCACAGGCTGCCCTTGGAATACCTTCCTCTCGGAAAGCCCATAGTCTCACCCATGACAAATACCAGCGGGGGGACAAAAACTACCCCCACCTCAGGCCTGCCTCCCACAAGACCAACGACGGGGGATGACAACGATCGTCAGCAGAACTCTGGCCCGCTTCATGACACAATCGGGGTGACTCCCACAGCGAAACCGACCTCCACGATAGAAGTAGAAGCAAGAAAATCACTTCATCCACAAGCATACCTAAAACTACTACAAGAACCAAGATTGAGCTCCCCGTGCATCAAATCAATGAAGAATCCAATTCATGGAGAACCATGCACTCATAGGCAAGTTCATGGGTTTTTGGCCCACAGAAAAATCCCTTTTAGGATGGATCGCCTCCAAATGGAAGCCCAAGGGTCACATCGACCTTTAGTTGTGCGCCAAAAGTTTCTTCAATGTGATGTTCACCTGCATTGAAGACAAAAATCGGATCATGGATGGAGGGCCATACAACTCAGCGGATTTATACCTGCGCAATTGGGTAGTACGCTTCAATCCAGACAAGAAATATCTCACATGGGCTCTAGTCTAGATCCTGCTCTACACCCTCCCCCAGGAATACTAGGATGATCTAACTCTACGGGACATAGGCAATTTCCTAGGAGAATTCATCAAAACAGCAGAGGAAACAAAGATCAATCGACATTCAACATACACATGAATCTGTGTCTACATGAACATTGCAGAGTCACTCCTTGGTGAGGTAGGCCTATTTCATGATGATTATGAATGGATTCTAACTGTAGACTATGAACATATACCCTTCAGATGCCGAAAGTGTCATAAACATGGGCACCTATTCAAATATTTCCCCCTAAATCAAAAGGCGAAAGCGAACAATGAATCAAATGATCAAGTCACTGAAGGGTTTACGAAAGTAGCAGGAATGAAAAGGCACAACAAGAGGTCAAACTCTAACCAGAATAAAAAATTCCCTAGCTACAAGCAATAAATTTGAAGCTCTAGCTCAGCTGAATGAAAATGAGAAGGAACCTCCCAAAGATACAGGGTGATCTTCGCAAGAGCAACCCCAGACCTCAAAGACTCAACAAACCAAGATCCATCTGGAAGCCTTTCTGATACCTCAAATCCCTATGCATGCAGGGGAAAAATCTGCAATGAAAGGCAAATGAATGGCACTAGACCCAATCCCAAAATCCATGGAGGAAGAACCATAGAGCATTAACTTTGGGGACTTGTATCTCATAGGGTTAGAAGATTCATGCAATAAGAATGAATTTCTCTCAATACCCCAACAATAGATCCATAATTTGGAATAAATCCTCACTTCAGCACAACAGATCCCCTCCTTGGACATTCAAGGAGGTACGCTCCTCAAAACTAAATTTATTCTGAAAGAATCCCGCAAACGAGGCACAAAAATAGATCTGCAGAGAACAATAGAAATGGGCAGAGACATGGTAGAATCTGGGAGATTCCCCAAGTTAACCTGATTCTATTCCTTTATCCCCAAACCCCCTCAATGAAGATCATCTCATCGAATATTAGAGGGCTCAATAGCCCCACAAAGCACAGGAACATCAAGAAAATAATTACTGAGGAAAACCTTGCAATTTTATACATGCACGAAACTAAATGTTCCAGCTTTACTCCAGATACAATCTTCAAAAGGATATGGAATGGCTACAAAACACTAGCGGTGGATGCCAATGGAGCTTCGGGAGGACTGGAAATCATCTGGAACCCCCACATCATCACCCTAGAAAATTTCCATGCTAATAGACACTTCATTCAAGCCAAATTTCACTTGATTGGAACTACCATCCATGGATTTCTCACAAATTTCTACTTCCCCCAAACTCTCCACCAAAAAACTGAGCTTCTAGACAACATTGATGATCTCAATAACCAATGAACTCTACCTCTATGGCTGCTTGGAGGATATTTCAATATGATAACCAATCTACAAGAAAAAAAAGGAGAAAGGCCTCATCTAGATATGGACAACACTGGGTTCAAGAACTTCATCTATGACAATCACCTCATAGATCTACAAAATTCCAACGATATATTTACTTGGAACAACAAAAGAGGAGGCACCCAACAGATCGCCTCCTGATTGGATCATTTTCTCATTACGAAAGACTTCATGCATCTAGGGGGAGATCTTGCAACCACCATCATTCTAGCCTCTGGCTCTGACCACTGGTTGATACAACTTCAATGGCTCAGATCGGGTACGCAGACACCTAAACCCTTATTCTTTGAACACTGTTGGCTCAAACCTCTAGGGTTCAACGACCTCGTCTCATATTGGTGGTCCTCCCTTACTCCACCCCAAGGCATAAAAATGTATCAGTTCCAGATGAAACTGAGGATGATCAAAGGGAAACTGAAGCTGTGGAACAAGTCCACCTTCTGAAACATCTTCAAAGATCAAAGAGAACTGGAAGAGAAAATGAAGCAGCTCCACAAAAAAATCATCTCAGAAGGGCGTTCGACAGACTCAGAGAACAAGGAAAAATCACTAACAACCAAGCTGGAAGAGAGAATAAGCTAGGAAGAGATCCTATGGAAACAAAAATCCTGGATATGCTGCCTCAAAGATGGAGAAAGAAACAAAAAAAATTCATCGCTCCACCATTTAGCATAGGATGCACAAAAGAATCACAGTTCTCAAAAATCCGAATGGGGAGCTTCTGGAAAAGCAAGAGGATATCACGGAGGAGCTGCACAATCACTTCAAGGATATCCTCCAAGAACCCAACACCCATCGGCATGCATCCATAGGAAGAACCACTCAGCACATACCCAAATTGTTCATAGAAGAACATATTCGGATGCTGCTTAAAGCTACCACTCTAGTAGAAGTTGAACACGCAGTCTTCCAACTAAAGCAAGGGAAAGAGCCAAGCCCAAATGGATTCACCACCAAATTCTTCCACTTCTTTTGAGAAACCATAAAAGAAGAGGTTTGGGATGTAGTATAGGAATTGTGCACCACTCACTGGCTTCTACCAGCTCTCAATTCCACCTTCCTCACTCTCATACCAAAGGAAAATAATGTTGCTTTTCCAAGTAAGTACAGACCCATAACACTTTGCAATGTTATTTACAAAATAATTTCCAAAGTTATAGCTAACAGATTGAAACATCTTCTACCCCTGCTCATCTCCCAAGAGAAAACGAGCTACGTTGACGGCAGGAAAATCCTTGACGGCATCATTTTAACCCACGAGCTCATACATTTCCTTAAGACCTCCAAAAGCCCTTGTATGCTTCTCAAAATTGATCTGTCCAACGCTTTTGACAAACTCAGTTGGGATTAAATCAAGCTAGTCCTTATAGCCTTTGGCTTCAGCCACACTTGTGTCTGATGGATAATGAGCCTGATATCCTCCCCCTTTCTATCCATTCTGGTCAATGGTATACCTTTGGAAACCTTCAATCCCTCCATAGGAATAAGACAAGGAGATCCTCTCTCGCCCTTCATTTTTGTTATTATGGAAAAAGGACTAGGATGCCTGATAAAAATCATTGTCCACTCGAGTACCCTTTAGGGCATTCCCCTCCACAATCTCCCACCCATCTCACACCAAAAATTTATGGACGACAACATGATAACGGGACAACCCTCCGTCCAGGAAGCCCGATCCCTCAAATATTTGCTTGACTGTTTATCTGAAGCATCTGGCACAGAGGTCAACTCTGAAAAATCTCAAATATTCTTCTTCCACTCTCCCCCTATCACCCAGCGCAAAATCGCTTGCATTTTGGTTTTCTCCATAGCCTCCTTGCCTTCCAAATACCTTGGAGCCCCTCTCACAGACTCAGCCATAAATCACACCTCCTGGCGAGTGCTCTGGATAGAATGGAAACCAAACTATCCAATTGGACCCACCATTCCCTAAATATAGTTGGATGCATGGTTCTCATAAAAGCGATCCTTCAATCTCTCCACATCTATCTCTTATTTTTTCTAGCTACTCCAAAATGGATCCTCAAAGCTATGCGCAACTTGCAAAGGAATTTCCTCTGGGGAGGAACTAAAGAGAAAAACAAATGGGCATTGGTCAACTGGAAAGAGGTCTGCAAACCGAAAGTACATGGAAGACTAGGGCTGCGAGATCCAGAGCACAACAACAACATCATGGGAGCTAGTATATGGTAGAAATGGGTCTCTAACCCTCTCACACCATGGGCAAACCTATGGGCAGAAAAATATGCAAGGAATTGGCCCAAGGAGGACCTAATAAAATTCAACATAGATCTAGGAGGATCCAAAATATGGAATGCGAACAGCCACCAAAAACAGATGATCCAAACCCATAGCTTCTGGGAATTGCGTAGTGGTACTTAAGCCAGACTCTAGGAGGATTCCTTGCAGGAAATTCCGCGTCTTTCCTCAATTTTTCCCAGACCCCTTTGGAGCACCGTTTTGCAGGCAAGGCAACGTAACTGCATCCAATAATTCTAGACCAATGACATAACTTAGGGCTACAGGACCTGGCTTCACACTGACAGATGGCAAGAAGACTGGAACAATGAAAAACACAGATACATTTGGGAGGAAATAATAACTAAAAGAATAATCAGAGCCTAATAGGGACCCGATATTCTTTGCTGGGGCCATACTCCAAGTGGAAACTACTCCAATAAGGAAGCCTACAACCTCTTACAACAGCAGAACCCAGATTCTACCGATCAGATATGGAAGAAGATATGGTCTGCGAAGTTATGGCCAAAAGTAGCTATCTTTCTATGGTTGCTCAGTAAACGACACATCCTCGCATCAGAGAATCTATTGAAACGAGGATTTGTGGGACCCTCAAGATACCCTCTATGCCAGTAATACCATGAAACCATCGATCACTTGTTGGACCTCTGCCCCATATCCGACACCTTGTGGGATAGGATTGAAACTCTATGCAGATGTACCAACAGAGAAAGGGGTAACATCATCAACACCATCAGCAAGTGGACGGATAAACCTTACTCCATCAACCTTCTGAATCAACTCTGGCAGCTAATTCCAGGCCTCCTTATCTGGAACATATGGAAAGAAAGAAATAGTCGAATATTTAAAGACAAGGCCTCCAACCGAGAGAAAATTTGGGCAAGGCTACACAGCAATACCACAAAAACTCTTGCCATAACTCCCTGGAGTAAGGAAGATCTCCCGACAACTATTGCTAAATGCAATATTTGGAACAACTGACATATGAGCATCAACACCCCTTTGGATAACCCCCCAGGGAACGCTGGAAGAACCAGTTCACCTGAAAAATGGAATCCCCCACCAACTAGTTTCTTCAAATGCAACTTTGATGGGGCCTCCAAGGGAAACCCCGGGAATTATGGATTCAGATGTATCTTCAAAAAATCCCATGGTAAGCCCTTTTGGTCTTCTACAGAAACATGGGATGGGACAACAACATCTCCGCGGAGTTAGAGGGGCTCATCTAGGGCATCTCCAGAGCCATTGAGTTAAAAAATTTTCCACTCAAAATGGATGGAGACTCACAAATCATCACTCAAGCCACCACTCGAATTATTCATGGCTCATCCTCCTCAAAGGTCTCCACTAGCTAGAGGCTCTCTAATAGGCTCAAACTCCTAGAACAATTGATACAAAATCATAGGGAAATAAATTTTCACCATGTGCGCAGAAAAGAGAAAACTGTTGCGGATCTCCTGGCCAACAAGGGTGTGGAAAGCCACAACATGCTGCATTACTCTAACCTCTCTCAGATTGACGACGACTCCTTACGCATGGAATTCCAAACTCTCATCCAAAAGGAACATATCTCCCCGGATGTGGGTGACATGACGCGCACGCATGAAAACGTTCCCTCCAACGTACGAGATGATGAAGATCTGCAACACATGCCTTCATCTTAAGTGGAACCACCTCTTTGAAATAATTCACATGAGGTTACGGAGGCATGCGATTACGAAGATACGCAATGCCAGCAACCACCCTGGGTGGAACCTCTCTGCTGCAATCATTTGAATGATCTCACAGATGATTATGAATCACTGCCATAACTTGAAGCACATGCTACCACATGAGAACTGTCGCAACATGCACCTCTGAGCGTGTCACAATAATGCACAACATTTGCGATTGTGCCACAGGTCTACAAAAGGGGAGGCCCCTCCGCATAGTATTATTCAAATTTTTCTCCTTCTTGCTTGCAAAGCCCTCTTAGATTTTCTACTTCAGTTTCAGCCCACTTGCGTGCTCCACCCACTACGCAACCTCCTCCCCAGTTCCAGGCCGCTAGGCACCCTCTTGGTCGCGCACCTTCCTGACTACGCACCTCCCTTTGGCTCGCCTTGCCTTACTAGTTTTTCCCAACTGCGTGCTCCCATCATCAAGCTCTCCCAGCTGTGCAACCCCCACATGTGCACCACCTTTCCCTATAGCAATCCACTGCGCACTTCCCGTCTCTGATATTGTATTAATCACCCCCCAAAGATCCATTTTTTAATACCTTTCATCCCCCGTCTCTTTTTTTGCCTCTCTATCCCATGGCTCCACGTTTACACCAAAGGACAATCAGGGCGGCCAAAGAGGCGCATTCCTCGGACGCTACTATCGAGGGCCAGATAACCATTTGGAATCCTTTGAAGGCTCCTCTTCTGGCAGCCATGCCAGGGATGCTCCTCAGAGCCCTGCGCATGACCAGGAGGAGGAGACCCTTGTTCAGGAAATGCATAGGGGCAGAAGCGGACCCAGGAAATACACCATCGCGCACCCAGAGCACCCCATGCCCCATAAAATCAAGCCTCTTACTATTCAGGAGGTAGTGGGGGAAGACACTGATGTATAGATCATGGAATCGGAGGGCATTTGGATGCTAAGTACCCAGTCGCCCCCATTATTTCCACACCTGCTTCTAGGCCTCAACGCCGACCTAATGTTGAGGAGGAGGCCGTAGCACAGGGGTATGGTTTCTGTATCGAGGAGGAGGACCCAGACATCGAGGACAATGTAGGAACACCATGACTGCGCAGTCGCTCAACTCTTTTTAGTTTTATGTTATTTTAGCTCATATCACAGAACTTTTACTTTCACAAGTGCAACGACACATTTTGTAATTTTCTGTCTGATGTTATTACAGGGCTAGTTTCCTCCAAGGAGGCAACCCCATACCTGCGCTACTTTGAAAGCAATGAAGGTTGGGATTGGATAATTTCAGCTTACCAACTCAGCCTGTAGCATATGTAATGTTTTATTTCAAATCAATATAGTTTAGCTTAACTTACCAAAAAAAAACATTATTACATATAAAGGAGTAGGAGCACCGTTAGATAGAATTATCACAATACTTATCTCCACTGCAATACCATTGACAAAAACAGAATAAATTTGATTTATCAAATTTTGATCATGATAAAATGTTGTGAGTAAAGGTTTAGTTGATTGGTTGGTGTGGCGGTTGCATTGCATATAGTCCCACTCCATCAGAAGCTTGATGAAGATGTTGTCTGAAATAGATACATAAACATATATCTTGATATCTCTAAACATAAAGCTATCATTGCTCATCCAAGATCTTGTTTAATAGAATCCACACTTAAAATAATGATTGAAATATTATCTTGCCATGTATAATTATGTTGTAACTTGGCTCGAAAGCCATTTTCTAAGGCACAATTCTTGTAAAAAATATTTCGTTGAAATTGTGTTTTACTCTTTTGTTGTGAGGATTTTTTTCTTTGATTATATGGATCATTGGAAATCTTGAATATTGTTTGTGCAGAGCACTATCCTGCCCACGGCCAATAATGACCACAATACTCCATAACATTATTACAAATAGAGGAGTAGGAGCACCATTACATACACTTATCACAATACTTTTTTTTAGAAAAAAAACCACCACATGTCACATGTACTTTCTGCACATTTACATCATAAAATAAAATTTCAATATAAATTTATTTACATTCATAAATTTCCACATATTTTTATTTACATTCATATTAGCAATAACACAAGGCCATAAGAGTTGAACATATCATTCAAATTATGCACCCAGACAGGAGACTTACATTTCTTGTATTTAAGCTAAGGTTTAAACCCCTAAGATTCTTGCTCACATAATATATGGCACATGATTTCGATAGTGTATTTGTACATGAATTGTTGATATATTATTCGCAGGTGAATTAAATTCCACTATACAAATATAAGTTACATTAAACACCACAGACGGTTACCCATGCTTCTGGGAATTTTTACCCTAATCGATGGTCATTGCTACTCGGGTTCATGTACAGAAGCCTCTCGAACTTCTACAACTTACATGTACTAATTCCCTTAGTGCAACATGGTAAACCTCCGACCATCGATCCTTATTTTTATTTATAAAAATATTAAGTACACATCTTCAATATTATATTGATATTTCTGAGTTCCATGTTTTCCTTATCACTGTTACATGCATTGTAAAATCCAAAATACAACTGAAAATATAATCGATTGAGTACATTTATGACATCTTCTAAAAGCGGGCGGTTTTTTGAGATCCATGGTTTCCCTTCTGTGTTACATACATTCTACAAAATCAAAAAACAACTGTATATAAATCTACCTTTTCTTAGTGTCTACACATCTTTCTTATCCTTGTTGCATTGTTCATCTGAATTCAAACTAGAGGAGGTGGAGCTTGTATACCAGATAAAAAACACCAAAAACCTGTATACACTTATCACAATACTTATTTCCACTGCAATACCATTGAAAAACACAGAATCTAGACCTGTCACTTCTATGCCTCTTTTCTATATGGAAGATATGAAACTACTCATCACTTCAGGCTCGCTACCTATCTCAGGCTCGCTACCTACTTCAGACTTGCTAAATTACTTTAATATTACATAATCAAATGCCATTATTTTTAAAACAGTGAACAATGAACTCAGTTTTGACATTGCTCAGTATTCTAAGCATTCAAGGTTGCTAAATTACTTTAATATTATAGAATCAGATGCCATTGTTTTTAAAACAGTGAACAATGAACTCAGTTTTGACATTGCTTAATATTCTAAGAATTCAAGGTTATGAGGTCAGTTGATGGATAAAGTAAACTCTTAATCTCCTTGAATATGAAACAATTAATTCGGTCAACAAATCTTTCATATTATTATTATATGAAGGATGTGTTGCCGACAGACAAAGTAGGATATCTTCTCTCGTTCCTCAAAGTAAAGATAAAGTTGTAGTATTATTGTTATCTATATATGTGTGTGTGTGTGTATGTATGTATTATTATTATTATTATTTTCAAAAGTTAAATTTATCTAAAATTTGGTAGGAATTTGTTGGAAACTGTGTTAATTGTGGACAATTTTAATATTTGAATGATTTCTCAAGAAACTAAATTCATAAATTTTTCACGAAAGAAAAAACGACTGTTTTGCATTAAAAAAGACCAGTCGATGAACCCGAAGACTTACCTGGACGTCGAGGAAAAGGAGGAGACATGGATGTCAATGATACAAAGGAGACGATGACATCGAGGACGCAGAGGAGACAACAATGCTGAGGATGTAGAGGACACAAAGGAATCCTGCAAAAACACTGCCAAAAAAACTAAATTAGAATAAAAAATATAACACAAAAACACCAAAAAACCATGTAACCTCACCTACCAGCTCTCCAATGGTCACGTTACAGTAAACTATGGTAACGTCAAACTGAGACTGTGCTAAATCTTTTTGCAGTATGAGGGACGCTATATTTATAAGAAAAAGTTCGATCGGACTAAAAGTTCGATCGAACTAATAGTTCGACTAAACTTTTAACGTCATTTTTTGGGCCTCTGGCCAAAAATCCGGTTGTCGACACCGTCAACATAAACAACGGAATAAGTTCGGCAAACAACAGAAAAATTTCGGCCGAACTTTTGAAAAGTTCGCCCAAACTCTTGGGATAGTGAAATTTTCGGGTGCGTTTCTCACAAAAGTGTAACCCACCTTTTCATTTCCACCCTCAAACGAGGCTTTAAATTTGTCTGGAAAACCATGGAAATTTCGGCAAGCTTTTGATAAAATATGGTAGAATATTTTGTAAATTCGAGTTACAACTGTTACGCTTCAAGATTTTGGGTGCCCTAGTTTTTTTTTATGATGTTCAATCCATTTCGATCATAAAAAATATGATTCAAACACTCCTACTGCCAAATTTTATGAAAAAAATCACTAAATTCCGACAATTTTTTACAATCCATGCAAATTTGCCACCTCAGTAGACAACACCCATTTTTTTTCTACAAAGTTATATGGATCATGAGTTTCATAGACTCATATTTTTATAATTATAAAACTATAACTTGATTTAGTACATTATCTAATAACATTATTCCTATAATAAAAATTACAATATAATAGTTTAGGTTGTCATATCAAGTACTCATAAATGTTTATGAATAAGGAAATGGATTCTAAAATGAAATCACACCAATTTTGTATTAATATTGATTAAGAAGAGACAGATGGAAAGATTGCCTAAATTGAAAGCATTGATACTTTTAGTATGTATGCATAAAAAACGTAAATATATTTTTATTGTAAAAATAAAATTGAAAATAAAAAATATTTTATATTTTAAATGAGAAATATATATGTTTTGGTTTTTAGTAATTTGTAAATAATAATGTTTTTAAGGCATTATAAAAATATACATATACTTATTATAAATTGAATAGGTTATATCTTCTTTAAAAAAAATTGAATAAGTTATATACTAAAATAACAATATTTCTCCCAATCACCTGATCTATATCCAATTATTAACTGATTATTTTACTATAAATTTATTTATTTCTAATATTTATAAAAACATAAAAGTATTTATTTGTAATATTTATAGCAACCTACTAACATTTTAAATTAAGAATAATAACAAAACACTCATCCAACATAAAAAGCAAGTCAAGTCTGGTAGATAATTGTAGAAAGGTATAACAATATAAGCATTCAAGACTTAATTCATAAGTTAGTGAATAGATAGAGCAATAACGAAAAAAATAAATGTATTAAGCACGTGTAATCATTCGGCAAACGAAATAACACCATAGGGCAATTTTGTTAAAGATTTTTAACATAGTATCTAATACAATGCAAATTTGTGACCTTTCTTACTGGAAACTAATACTATTTAATAAATTTTGTCAAGGTTTTAAGAGTGTTTTCTTTAAACCAGTGAGATTTCATAACTTTGTCACCCATTCTAAAAATAAACATTCACGTAATTTTAATTAAAAAAAACTATATTATAATATTTAAATTAAAAAAAAAAATTAACATAAAATATTAAAATTAATATTTACTAAATAATAATTAAATTAGCTAACTAGTTAAATTTTATATAAAATCAACTCTAAATACATTATAATAAGTTGCAATAAGCCATAGTCTAATTAGCTTATTGCAATAAGCCATAGTCTAATTAGCTTATTTTTTGCTTTGAAAGTCATGAAAATTTTTGCAAGATTTGACAAAATCTGGCACGAATTTTTGTAAATCAAGGTTACTATTGTCAAACTTCAAGATTTTGGGTGCCCCGAACGTTTTTGATGGCGCTGAATCCATTTCTGCCATCAAAAACATGATTGAAACAGTGCTACTGTGAGATTTTTTGGATTTTTTTTGGTCGGATTCTAACCACTTTTGACCGTCCAGGCAATTCCTCCACCTCAAGGATGCCTTACCATAATAGTTACCTTTCAAAATGAATAATAAAAAGTTAATCTTCTCCAAATAAAATTTGGTAACAAAAATAATTCAAACCATATATTACTAAAAATATTTATAACTTTATTAATTTATTTGAAAAAAAATAAAAATGATGAAGACGAAAATGGACTCTCAATTTACTTTATTTTTGTAATTTAAAAATCACGACATAAATTCCAACGTGGAGGCACAACTATCTAAGACAACTGAATTTTAAACTTGGAAATTAAATGTAACTTTAAATATTGGAATGGAGGAGTGGATGACAAGATCCATTGGGAGAGGGAGGAGGCAATCTCACTTATTTGAAAAGCCAAGATACAACTTAAGAGTTATTGTTGAAGTTGATTCTAACCCAATTGAACAATCATCCCTTAACAAAAGTTATGAGATGGGACTAGAGTGGTGAAGGGTAGAGATGGTACCCATTCCTTTTAAAGATCGAGGAGAGACTGGGTAGGGATGACTCTTCAAGAAGAGAAGAATTGGCCAAAAGGGAAGGAAGTAGAGCAGGAAGTGAATAGAGAAGGAAGAGATCATGCCTTCCACAAATGAAGTAACACACTGGAAGTATAGATATGTACAACATAAAAGGGGGAGGTTTTCTTCTTCTCCTTCTTTTTGTTCCTTGGTTGGTTGTCGAGCTTTAAACGCATAAGACTGGTGTGAATAGTGTGGAGCTGCGAAGCATGACAAAGGAAGTTGAGGAAATCGTAGAGCAAATTACTAAACCCTATGCTCTGGGAAATTTGGGTACCCAATTTTGTGTTTGAGGCCAAGATGTTGTGTGTCCATGCTTGACTGGTTTGTGGGAGGCTTACTGGATGACTGAGCCATTGTGGTGCTTGTTATATAGTTGATAAACCACCTAGACAAGGTAATCTGAGTCATTGTGGTACCTACTAGAAAGCTAATAAACCACCCAGACAAGGTAATCTAAGTCATTGTGGTGCTTATTAGAGAGTTGATAAGCCACCTATACAATGGACTGCAGACCTCTGTGGTGCTTGCTATGTAAAGGAAGTTGATAAACCACTTGGACAATGGATTCTATCTCCTGGACTGAGCAGTACCCCATTTAGACCTTATGTGAAGCCCCGCGAATGGACTCAAGAGAGTAAGTGAGTTATTTTGATGCTTACTATTAATGGATAGTTGATAAACCACCTAGATAATGAACTCCATCTTTGAGTGTCTATTTAAACCATTGGTATAAAGTTTCCCAGAAGCAAGCATTCTCTTATACTTTGAATCCAACGCAGAGATGGCGAGTTGCAAAAAAAAAAAGGTTGTAGTATAGCTAACCTATAGTGGAATGGAAAGTGGAAATCCCTCCTTAAATTTCTAAATTTCCAACAATTATATCATATTCAAACAATTATAAAAAGTGTGCATATTTAGACTACAAGCTATGATAGCCATGATTGTTAATATAATCTTGTAGATTCATGTGGGTCACCGACATACCTTCATTTCCTGCGGGGAAACCGATGCATATGTTAAGAAAAATAAAAATATTCAATAATTTGTGGAGGCAAAAATCAAAATGCTCGTTGAATGCGAACAAACCAAGGTTAACCATACGTCGTATGTGGTGGGTCCACACGTGAATATTAGTCTCTAACGACGCTTTCGTCTGTCCGCCGCCATAAGCGTGATTGCGGCACTAATCGAATATTTTAAACTAAATGTTGCACCCATGATGTTTTGGAAGCTTTCAAACTCGTTATTCCTAGTCAAAAGTTTTACTAAATTTTATATATTATCTGACTTTAAAACCAACGATAGAATTAATATATGGGAAAATGTAATTCTATTGTTGCTTTTAATCATTATTTAAATCATTTACCTTTTCCTATATATTATATATTGTATGGATTAGGCCTATGTTATTGTTGAGAATGCAGCAAGATGATGGAGATTAGTGAAATGAAGTCGCCTTCACTAAGTGGGCCCGCGGAGCAGTCGCTTAGTATTTTGGAGCTATGTCTATTTTTTAGACATAGGAGCATATTTGAAATTCAGTTGGAGATTGTGAAGTGTCAAACATCGATGATCCAACCAGATGAATTATTATTACAGGACAGGCTATTTTAGACTGATCTCCTAAAAATATGGAAGTCAAATATTATTTACCCTTAATAATATTTTGACTATAAACAGCAGTTTACTCTCTTGGCGCACTTCAGTTTGAGTCATGGAGGTAGCTCATGCAACTGACACAAGGAATCACGTGGTTCCTAGGGTTTGATGGCATCTTGCATGGTTGGCTTCAGTTAGACTTCAGTGGCAGAAGTTTTGGAGGAGTTAACGGGACAGATAGTGAGTTGTGTTCTATTTATTTTAGTTGAACTAGTTGGTCTGTTTTTAAACTGTCAATTAATTATGATGAGTGAATTAAATATTATTTAATTCACTAATTAGTAACTCATTAGTCAACTCAAGAACACTTCAGTTCACTACAGTGCATGATCAGTTCAGTGGAGACAAGTGGAAGAGGTAGATGAAAGGGTGAGTAAAGCTATCAGTTGGAGGATCAGTTTTGCATGGGATTTGCATTACACTTGGAGGAATTGTCCATGACAATTGCGCAGTCAAGCAAAGGGGATTCGAACCTTGGATCTCTTCATATACAGGCCATGATTGCGCAATAGAGGCAAGGCAATTGGCGGGGAGTTTTGAACCAGTGACTTGTTCAAAAAGCCCAGGTGATGTGTGTGACTTCTGAAAATGTTGACACTTATGCAGAGTCATCTTTGTTTGGTTATGATTTCTCCATTATAATATACACAATAGCTGAGGGTTTATTATAGGCTTTCCCCATACATACTGAGTTAATCTGTGATTGATTTGATGTGAGATTGCTTCTATTATTTCCGCATGTGACAATTAATTGTAGATGAGATTATGTGTTATGCATGCAATTCGAAATTGATGTGTAATCGGGTTAATCTCCATTGAATAAGTGATTTATTCAGCTAATTTATACATGGTATCGGAGCGAGATTAATTGTCGAGATCTATTACGGTGATTGCAAACTTATTTCCTCGGACAGAGTCTGCATACGGGCCAGGAAGCCTCCGGATTCATCTTTCTTCGGAAAGTGAAAGGTATGGTAAAAGCCCTTTGCAGTCAATCTCTGATTTGGAAATAATTTGTTTTCAAGTGTAGATCGGAAGCGATAGAGCTTGGAGTTTGGAATTCGAATTTTGCAGCAGAATTGTTTTCTTGGTGCCGGTGTTGAAAATGTCTTCTTTCAACGGTTTGCGACTCAAATATGCTCTTGAAGGCAGTTCGAATTATGTTGCATGGAAGGATCGCATGGAAGCAGTGTTAGAAGATAATGGTCTGAAGGAGTTCGTAGATACGGATGTCCAAAAGCCCACTGATGCAGCTGCGGTCGATGCATGGCAAAAGAAAATAGCGAAATGTCGAAGGATCCTGTTGGAGGGCATCAAGGATCATATTGTATCCAGCCTGCATGGAAAGGCTACTCCATATTTAATGTGGAAAGCTTTGACGGATCTATTCCAGAGTAAGAGCGACCAAAGGAAGCTGGCGCTCAAAGATAAGCTCGGGAACATCAAGATGGAGAAAGGCGACAGTATCGCCAAATACCTCACGAAGTTCACTCAATGCAGAGATGAGCTGGGAAGTGTGGGGGTGACTGTCGAAGACGAGGACATGGTCGACCTGGCTCTCCTTGGTTTTCCGAAGGCTTGGCACTCATATCAAGATAGTGTCAATGGTCGGGAGAAGCTGCCGGGATGGGAGCGCCTTTGGGCGGATCTCATGCAGGAGGAGATAAGGAGGACTACTCGAGATGGATCTTCATCAAAGGGAGCTGATGAAGAAAACTGCGCTTTGGTGTCCAAAGCAAAGAAGGGAAAGGGTAAGAAAACCTCTCATTCTGGTGCTAAGGGCAAGAAGCAGGATATGGCGAAAGTGAAGTGTTTTCACTGCCATGATCACGGACATTATGCTACCAATTGTCCAAAGAAGAAGAAGAAGAACAAGCAAGCGGGAAGATCTGCAGATGGAGAAGCTTTGGCTTCACAGTTCGAGCTTGACTTTTCACTGATCGCATGCTTGGTTTCAAGTGTGATGGGATCGGTGTGGTTCTTGGATAGCGGTGCGTCATTTCATATGACGGGAGATCGGGATTTGTTCTTAGATCTGGAGGACAAAGATTTGGGTGTGCACATCGAGATGGGCGATGATGGTAGATACAGTGCGACTGGTATCGGTACCATATCCTTTCAGAGGGAGTCTGGTAAACCCTTTGTATTGAGGGATGTCATGCATGTACTTGGATTGAAGAAGAACTTGATCTCTATGGCGATGTTGGAGGATAAGGGGTATGATGTGGTCTTCAGCGAAGGAAAAGCCTTCCTGCGCAGTAAGACTACTGGAGAGACCCGGAAGATAGGGGTTCGAATTCAGAACCTTTATCAGTTGCAGGTAGATGACTGCGCAGCTATGGCATGCAAAGCGGGAGAAGTGGTGAGCCGGGATGATGAGGGCGAACTATGGCACGGGAGATTGGGCCATCTTCACCATGGAGCTTTGAAGATTCTGCAGCAGATTTCTACTGGACTTCCTAAGGGCACCCTTGCGCAGTCAGATCAGTGCAAGGGGTGTACTTTGGGGAAGTATGTGAAAGCCACCTTTCACGAGAAGGATAGTCGCGCCACGACAATCCTTGAGAGAGTTCACACAGACGTGTGTGGTCCTTTCTCAGTTGCTTCGACAGCAAACCACAAGTATTATGTGATCTTTGTTGATGATTTCTCTCGAAAGTGCTGGATCTTCTTCATGCAGAAGAAGAGCGATACATTCGCGAAGTTCTGTGAGTTTAAAGCACGAGTCGAGAAGGAGTCGGGGAAGAAGGTGATTGCTCTAAGGAGTGATAACGGTGGTGAATTCATCTCGGCTGAATTCAAGGAGTTCTGCAGCGCAGAAGGGATTCGGAGAGAGCTCATCGCACCCCATAGCCCACAGCAGAACGGGGTGGCTGAGCGGAAGAACAGAACGATCGTGGGTGCTGCACGGGCGATGTTGCATGATCAGGGCCTACCCCTTCACTTGTGGGCTGAGGCATACAATACAGCAGTGTATGTGCAGAACCGTTGTCCTCACAAGGTTCTTGGCATGAGTACACCGGAGGAGGCTTATTCTGGCAAGAGGCCTGATATTTCCCATTTGTGGATTTTTGGTTCTCCTGTCTACATGCATGTGACGAAGGATGTGAGAAGGAAGCTGGATCCAACTACTGAGGTTGGAATATTTGTGGGGTACACTGATACACCTCACAACTATCGGGTGTATTTGTCAGACAGTCGAAAGACTGTTGTGCGACAGGATATAAAATTTCAGGAGGAGAAAGCCATGCAGTGTTCGCTTGAGAGGGAGCTACACTTGCATGTGGATGAGGAGCTGTTAGTTCCTAAGGAGGAGCTTCCGGATGTGGATCAGCCACAAGAGGAAGTTCAGGAGGTGGAAGAAACCACCCAGGCAGCGCCAACCATCAGAGGGCGCATGCGCACTACAGAAGCTGAGCGACTGGCTCGGGATGCAGAGAAGGTTGTAGGACCACCTACATCACAGCGCAGACAGAGACAGTCACCGGATCGGTACACTGGATACATGGCTCTTGTGAGTCAATGTGTTGTGACGGAGCCATCCTCTTTTGAGGAAGCTGTGGAAGAACCCGCATGGGTTGATGCCATGATCGAAGAATATGATTCGATCATCAGGAACAGTGCATGGGAGATTGTCCCAAGACCGGTTGGGAAATCAGTTGTAGGTTCGCGATGGATCTACAAGGTGAAGCAGGCGGCTGACGGGAGTGTGGAGAAGTACAAGGCGAGATTTGTCGCTCGTGGCTTCTCACGGATCGAGGGGATTGACTATGAGGAGACTTTTGCACCTGTCGCAAGGTACTCTTCCATACGGACGATCCTTGCTCTCTCAGCGCAGATGGGGTGGCACATTCATCAGATGGATGTGAAGACTGCGTTCCTCAATGGAGTTATTGAGGAGGTGTACATAGAGCAGCCTGAAGGTTTCGAGATCTTCAGCAGTGAGTCGCATGTGTGCCGACTCAAGGAAGGCACCTTGTACGAGGTGACAACACCTGGAGTGCTTTGAGTACACTGGATAGACGACTACTTCTTAGGGCTTGGATTCTCCAAGAGTGAGGCGGATCCTAACCTGTACCAGATTGTGGTGGAGGGGACGTTGTTGATCATTGTACTGTATGTAGATGATCTGATTTTGACGGGTGATGAGCGATTGATACTTTCATGCAAGGAGGATCTTGCACGAGAGTTTGAGATGAAGGACTTGGGCATCCTTCATTATTTCCTGGGATTGGAGATTTGGCAGCGCAGTGGAGGACTATTTGTTTCTCAGGGCAAGTATGCCCGGGAGATTCTAGAGAGGTTCAACATGCAAGGCTGCAAGCCTGTTGATACCCCTCTTCCTGGAGGTTGGAGGAAGGGAGATGCTACTTCGGAGGAGGTAGTGGATGCCACTGTCTATCGGCAGTTGGTGGGGTCGTTGATGTATCTGGTCAATACTCGACCCGATATATGCTATGCAGTTAACCAGCTTTCGCAAGCTATGGTTAAGCCTACCAAGCTCTTTTGGAAGGCGGGCAAGCATGTATTGCGCTATATCAGAGGCACATGGGGATATGGTCTATGGTACAGACAGGAGGAAGTGGAGGACTATTTGTTTCTCAGGGCAAGTATGCCCGGGAGATTCTGGAGAGGTTCAACATGCATGGCTGCAAGCCTGTTGACACTCCTCTTCCTGGTGGTTGGAGGAAGGAGGATGCTACTTCAGCGGAGGTAGTGGATGCCACTGTCTATCGACAGTTGGTGGGGTCGCTTATGTATTTGGTCAATACACGACCCGATATATGCTATGCAGTTAACCAACTTTCGCAAGCTATGGTTAAGCCTACCAAGCTCTTTTGGAAGGCAGGCAAGCATGTATTGCGTTATATCAGAGGCACATCGGGATATGGTCTATGGTACAGACAGGAGGATGGAGCGAAGCTTTCTGGCTTCACTGATGCAGATTGGGCAGGGAGCCCAACGGACCGGAAGAGCACATCCGGAGGAGTTTTCAGCATTGGGTCGACAGCAGTTTCCTGGTACAGCAGGAAGCAGAGATCCGTGGCACTCAGTTCAGCAGAGGCCGAGTACATGGCAGCTAGCTTGGCTGCATGCGAGGCTATTTGGATGAGGAAGATCCTCGTTGGATTGTTGGGGTTGCATTTGGAGCCTGGTGATCTTGTGATAACCAGAGCTGCATCAAGCTCTCGGCTAATCCAGTTTTTCATGATAGGTCCAAACATGTCGACATCAGGTACCATCATATCAGAGATTGTGTTCAGCGGAGGATCATGATGCTTTCATATGTTCCCACGGAGGATCAGGATGCCGACATCCTGACGAAGGCGCTCACCAGGAGCAAGTTCGAATTCCACAGAGGCAGGATAGGGGTTGCAGATAATCCATATCTTGCTGAGAGGGAGTGTTGAGAATGCGGCAAGATGATGGAGCTTAGTGAAATGAAGTCGCCTTCACTAAGTGGGCCCGCAGGCAAATTCTGGCGCAAAGTCTATTTTTAGACTATGTCTATTTTTAGACATACGGAGCATAATTTGGGAATTCTACTTGGAGATTCTTGATGGATGCGACATGTTGGTAAAAATAGATGAGACACTATTTTTTAGGACCCAGGCTATTTTTAGACTGATCTCCTAAAAATATGGAAGTCAAATATTATTTACCCTTAATAATATTTTGACTATAAACAGCAGTTTACTCTCTTGGAGCACTTCGGTTCGAGTCATGGAGGTGGCTCATGCAACTGACAGAGGAATCACGTGGTTCCTAGGGTTTGATGGCATCTTGCATGGTTGACTTCAGTTGGACTTCAGTGGCAGAAGTTTTGGAGGAGTTAATGGGACAGATAGTGGAGTTGTGTTCTGTTTATTTTAGTTGAACTAGTTGAGATTAGTTTAACTAGCTAATCAATTAGTTATGAGTGGAATGAATTAAATGTTATTTAATTCACTAATTAGTAAATCATTAGTCAACTCAAGAACACTTCAGTTCACTACAGTGCATGATCAGTTCAGTGGAGACCAGTGGAAGAGGTAGATGAAAGGGTGAGTAAAGCTATCAGTTGGAGGATCAGTTTTGCATGGGATTTTCATTACACTTGGAGGAATTGTCCATGACAATTGCGCAATCAATCCAAGGGGATTCGAACCTTGGATCTCTTCATATACAGGCCATGATTGCGCAATAGAGGCAAGGAAATTGGCAGGGAGTTTTGAACCAGTGACTTGTTCAAAACTAAGCTAGATTGTGTGTGACTTTATGAGAAAGTACTGAGTACTTGTGAGGAGTATTGTACTTGTTTGGTTACATGATTTATCCATTATAATATACACAATAGCTGTGGGGTTTTCAGCTATAGGCTTTCCCCATACATACTGAGTTAATGTGTGATTGATTTGATGTGAGATTGCTTCTATTATTTCCGCATGTGACAATTAATTGTAGATGAGATTATGTGTTATGCATGCAATTCGAAATTGATGTGTAATCGGGTTAATCTCCATTGAATAAGTGATTTATTCAGCTAATTTCTACAGTTATGATATGCTATATTATATTAGTAGAATGGTGTTTTAATTAATTAATTAATTATATATATATATATTATCTAACTAGCTTCAAGAAGAAAATTAATATAGCCAAGATTAAAACGAATTTTTATAAGCTTTATACTGGAACAGGTTGTTGGACAGTTCCTAAAATACTATGGATGGAAAGGATTTGTCATCTCTGTGAGAATATGAACATCGAAGATGAAAATTACTTCCTTTTAGAGTGCCCCACGTACAACCATATTAGAGCTCAATTTCATAATCTTTGTTGCAATACTCACCTTCCTAGCCTTTTAAGATGTCAAAATTATAGTAAGCTTGGTTTAAGATGTCAAAATTATAGTGGGCTCGAGAAGCTTCTCTCCAAGCTTTTTGAGCATAGGAATAAAATCTTAAATAAAACTAAAAAACTCTTTTTTTTAGGTCCGATAGACCAAAGATTGGTCTCAGTGGACATTAACCACCATCATCATCACCATCAAAAATTAAAAAGTAATTTTTTAAAATTATAAATTTGAGTTAATAAAATTAAAATGTTTAAAAATTGTTAAAATATTAAATTTATTAATATATTTAAAAATATATTTTAAATAATAAAATATCATCATGATATTAAAAATGATATTATTAGATTTCAATAATAATACAAAATATATTAAATAATAAATTTATATTTTATATTAAAAATTAAATAAATTTAATAAAAATTTGCAATATATTTGTAGTTGATGATAATTGTTTATATTTTTTGAGATTAAAAAAATTATAATATGAATGAATTGGATTTTTTAATAATGTTATTTTAAAATTAAATAAAAGGAAATGAAAATATTATATTTAAATCATAAAGGAAAATTTTGAAAACTTATTAAATTATGAAATTAAGAAAGTTATATTATTTATTAGTAAGTATTGAGATTGTTAAAAGAAAATAATTATTTTCATTTATAATATTTTTTTTATTTTAGTTTAAAATAAGTATAAAATATTTTTATTTTTATTTTTTTTCCACCGGAAAAATTATAATTTTTATTTATAAATATGAAAATTAAATATGTTGTATATGTGTTCAACATATTCAAATATGTTAATGTGTAGCTGTTTTCAGTTTATTTACATCTTTGATATATTCAACAAAAATAGATATGTTGTTGTTGTACATGGTCTGATATATATTATTGTTGTATATACATGTGAAAAATAGAGGAAAAAAACATAGACAAAAATTATGTTTCATAATAGCCCGAAAAAACATAGTGATGTGTATCATCTGCAAAAATAATTATGTCCCCACTTCCCTTTGTCTATGTATGTCTTCAAATGACCTATGGAAGTATTGGTAGAATTGATGTTCATTGTGTTCCTGGATCTCCCATTGATCCCTTAATATGTGCGCTGCCTTCTTGGATAATTGATCGGAAATCTTGTTCCTCTCCCTGTAAATATGTTGACATGAGATATAATCAAATTGTTCTTTGAGATGGTATACCTCATCCAAAATGTTATGTAGTGTGTGCACATGACATGCAGAATAAAGATTGAACCAATCAATGATGATTTTTGAGTCCCCATAGATGTGTAGTCAGTTGCATTGTTTGGTAAGAGAAAATTGTAGAAGGGCATGGAGGCGGGATAGATCATCATATTTGTTTTTGCCCCTACAGAGGCTGATTTTGACTTTGAAGTAGTGTAGTTCAGAAAGATGCAGGAGAATACCCCCCCACCCCCCCCCCCCCCCCTCCCCCACAGCCATCTTGTTGAGTAGAGCCATCAAAATATGCCCATGGAAAAGTTAATTCAATGACCTCAAGAATGATGTTCTAGGAGGTGGGGGGCGGAGGGTCATCCAGAATCAAGTGACATAATGAGGATATGTGAGCAGTAGCGGTGTTCCAAGAAGGATGGATGTTTTGGAAGATGACTCGATTACGGGCGATCCAAACCCCCCAAGAGAATAATGTGGGAAGGTTTCATAGTTTTTGGGAGTTGGAGGATTGCCACCAGGAATCCCAGGCCAAGAGAACTGTGAGACCATCCCATCTCATGTTGAGGTTGTGTACTGTTAGGATGTGTGTCCAAAGGGCTTGGGTGACGGGGCATGTTAGAAATAGATGATCGATGTCTTCCTCTACCATCTTGAATAGTGTACATCTAGTAGGTCTAATGTGGGAGCGCAGTTGTAGGTGTGCCCCTGTGGGTATTTGATTTGAGAGTATACATCACATTAGAAGTTTAGCTTTAGAAGGGAACTTGAGTTTCCAAAGTGTACTCCACCATGAACATTGTTCCAATGGTCGGCGAGTTTCAAAAATGTGCAGATAACCCTCACTTGGAGTATATTTTCCATGTTTGAAGATCACCTGTATGATCTCGTCCTCTCTATCTGTGATTCTAGCATGTGATTCTGACAGTGCATCAAGGTAGTGAGTCCAAGCATCCTCCCATTTTTTTATGAATGTGTAAGTCAAGGAGGGTCACCCAACCTTGTGAAAAAATAGTTTTGTTATCTCGATCCGCCACTTGGTGCAGAGTATGAATTCCAGAGTTGTTCAAGTCTCTGTGTTATGAATTCAGCTCCAAAAATAGAAGAAAAGAGAGATCAATGCCTTAGAAATCAACCACTTCGAGGGGGAAACCTCAAATACATTACATAAATGAACAATTCTTGGATGATACAAATGAAAAAACCTCCTTCTATATATAGGAGTCCATGGGGTCACAATATAATCCTAGTCGGCCTAACAATAATAATGTAAGGGCATAATAATAACAATATTGGAGTTATAGGGGTACAACAATAACAATAAGGGGGTTAGACTAACAACAATAAGGGACTATACTAGTAATATAGGGACCTAACATGCCCCTATCCTTCAAAAAATTATTGTCCTCAATGCTTGAGTAGCTCTAGATGCTTATGTATAAAATTCTCATCCTCCCATGTAGAATCTTCAGTGGGTAAGTTCTTCCATTTGATGAGATACTCTGAAATTGATCAATTTCATAGATGTCAAGTTCTTGTTTCCGTGAATGCTTCAGGTTCCAATATGGTTTTTCCTTCCTCTTAAAGTTCTGGAAATATTGTTTGAATTGGAAGTTTGTCCCCTATAACCTTCTTTAAGCATGAAACATGGAAAACTGATGCGCTCGCAAAGAAGTAGGAAGCTCCAATTTGTATGCCATAGTACCAATCTTTTGCAACACCTTGTAAGGACCATAGTACTTTGGCGATAATTTATTATCCTTCTTAGCTTGCTTGATGTACATTTGTTTGTATGGTTGTAGCTGTAAAAATACCCAGTCTCTTACATCAAAACTTCTCTCGCTGCGATTTTAATCTGCCTGTTGTTTTATTCGAGTTTGTGCCAAATTTAGGTTATTCTTTAAGAGTTGGAGAACTTCTTGTTGATGCTCGATGTGATCTTCCACTGCTTGAACGTTAGAATTTTCTCTTAAAGAAGATGTGATGGATGGTGGATGATATCCATAAAGTGCCATAAATGGGGTCACTTTTGCTGCAGTATGGAAGGAAGTGTTATACCACCATTCAGCGAGAGGTAACCACTTGACCCATTGTGTTTTCTTATCAGATACAAAACAACTAAGATATCCTTCCAAACATTTATTCGTTATCTCAGTTTGACCATTGGATTGAGGATGATAAGATGAACTATGAGCTACTTGAGTACTCAAATAAGAAATAATTCCGTCCAAAAATTTCCAGTAAAAATGGGATCTCTGTCACTTACAATAATATTTGGGTTTCCATATAGCTTTTGAATTGTTTCCATAAATGCAGTAGCAACTGTACTTGCTTAAATGGATGAGATAATGCACAAAAGTGTGCATACTTGGTAAGTCTATCAACTACCACCATGATGACACTATTTCCTTCGGACTTAGGTAAACATGTGATAAAATACATTGAAATATCCTCCCAACGTTGACTTGGAATGGATAAAGGTTGTAGAAGACCCGGGGTCTTAATTGTCTCAACTTTATTTTGCTGGAAAACCAAACATTCTGCCACAAAATTTTGAATATCAGATTTAAGGCCATCCCAAAAAAAATCTTTCTTCACCCTGTGGTAAGTTTTTAAAAATCCTGAGTGTCCTCCTAAAGGAGAAGTGTGCAATTCGAAAAGAATTTTTTTTTAGTTGGGAATTATTGCAAATAAATAAGCGATCTTTGTACCATAAGGATTCATTTTTCCAACTAAATGTATCAGATGTACTAGGATCTTGCTGCAAATTTTGAATGAGTGTCCACACTTCTTTGTCCTTCTTCCATTCATCCCTTGCTTTGGTTATCCAACCTAGTTGGATAATAGAAATGGCACAAAGCAATGCTTCCACCTCTTCATCCTTTCTTGAGAGTGCATCTGCAATAAAATTTAGCTTCCCTTTTTTTGTAGATGATTTCAAAGTCATAACCCAACATATTTGTGACCCATTTTTGCTGCTCTTCTAAAAATAGTCTTTGTTCCAAAAAGTGTTTAAGACTATCATGATCAGTTTTTACCTTGAAGTGTCTTCCCATTAGGTAAGGTCACCATTTCTTTAGTGCATGTAGTATTGCCAACATTTCCTTATCATAAATAGCTTTATGCAAATTCTTTCCTTTTATTGGACGACTTTTAAAAGCAATGGGTATTCCTTCTTGCATTAAAACAACACCAATTCCATTTCCTGAGGCATCACATTCCACAATAAAGGTTTTTGTGAAGTCTGGCGTAGTTAAGACTAGTGCAAGGCATATTTCCTCTTTAAGATGTTCAAAGGCCTTAGTTGCTTCAGGAGTCCATAAAAATGCATCTTTCTTCAATAATGTTGTTAGAGGTGTTTCTATTCTCTCGTAATTCTTAACAAACTTGCGATAATACCCTGTTAACCTGAGAAATCTTTGCAACTGCTTTATGGTTGTGGGGACTTTCCATTCCTTAATAGATTTAATTTTGTTAGGGTATACCTTAATACCCTTGTGAGATACAATATGACCTAGATATTCCACCTCTTGTACTCCAAATAAACATTTGGATGTTTTTGCATATAATTGTTTCTCCTCCAATAGTTTGAGCACCATGTCAACATGTTGAACATGATCCTTCCAAGACCCGCTGTAGATTAGTATGTCATCAAAAAATACTAGCACAAATTTTCTAAGGAAGGGTTTTAAAATGGAATTCATCAACCCTTGAAATGTAGAAGGTGCATTGGTAAGGCCAAAAGGCATGACCAAAAATTCTCAATGACCTTCATGAGTTCGAAATGTTGTTTTTGGAATATCTTCATTCTTCATTCTAAATTGATGATATCCTAAACGAAGATCCAACTAGCTAAAATAAATTACTCCATGTAATTCATCAATCACAGGAATGGGAAATTTATCTTTAATAGTGAGCTTATTGAGCTCCCTATAATCTGGACACATGTGCCATGATCCATCCTTCTTGAGCACCAATACTACTGGAGCATAGAAATAACTTTGACTAGGTTGAATTATACTAGCCTCTAACATTTTTGCAATCATACGTTCAATTTCTCTCTTTTGGACATAAGGATATCTGTAAGGCTTGATGTTTGGAGGAACACTTATTGGAATCAAATGAATAACATGATCATGATCATGAATAAGTGGGAGTCCTTTGGGAGTTTCAAACACCTTGGAATGATTGTCCAAGACTTTTTGGAGATCTGAATAAATAGATGATTTTGATGTTGGAACTTCTAGTGAGCATAATTGTGAAATTACACCTCGTTGTTATTTCTTTAGAAGCTTTTTCATGACATTAGAGCTTATTATTTTTCCTGGCTTCCCTACGATACCCCGTAATTCGATTTCCTTTCCTTCCGAAAAAAAATTCAAGAAAAGTTCTTGAAAATTAAAAGCTGTCGTCCCCAAATATTGTAACCATTTTACTCCCAGTAAAACATCAACACCTCCCATTGGAATGGAAATCATTGGAATATTCAATACACACTAGAAAATTTGGCCCAATTTCTGACGGCCAATTCGTCGCTATTCCAACACATAGTCGTTGCAAGAGTGACAGTTTGAGGACGGGAAAAACGTGGTTTTCCATTACGTCGCAATTCTGACGCACTTACAAAGTGTCGCGCTACCGACACTTTTTCCGTCACTTCCAAACAAGCGTCTCTCTTCTAATGTTTCCCAAACCATCGCGCTTCCGATGTTTGTAAACTGTCGCAATTCCGACGAAATGTGGTCCGACGTTTTGAACGTTGCTCTTCCGACGTTTGTAAACTGTCGCAATTCCGACGAAATGTGGTCCGACGTTTTGAACGTCTCTCTTATGATGTTTGTAAACTGTCGCAATTCCGACGAAATGTGGTCTGACGTTTGTAAACTGTCGCAATTCCGACGAAATGTGGTCTGACCTTTTGAACGTCGCTCTTCCGACATTTGTAAACTGTCGCAATTTCGACGAAATGTGGTCCGACGTTTTGAACGTCGCTTGTCCGACGTTTTTATACTGTCGCTCTTCCAACGTTTTTAAGCTGTCGCAATTCCGACGCTTACAAGGCATCGGTATACCGACAGCGGGTTCAATTTAAAAAAAAAATGAAACTTAAAACAGGACAGTAAATCTCCAATATTTGTTATGAATTGTGGGCGTTCCAATGACCGTGAAATATTAATATAATAAACCACCCCGCAACGCTTCGACTATAAACAATCATTTTTTTCTCAAAAGAGAAAAAACGTTGTTTTGAATATATTATATGAAGTAAAATAATCCATGAAGTCATTACATTTTCACATTTGAAGACGGGAACCCAAATATCCATCCAGAAAAGTGGAAGTCCCACCCCAGAAAATGATAGAAAAATACCCCATGTCACATACAGGGACATGATATAAAACCTAGTAACGGTCCACATGGAGATTATCGACAATCTAAGAAAGCATCCAAATATGCCCGAGGCATCTATAAGAAAGTGAAATAGCAGTATGTAGAATAGTAAAGCAACAGATAGAGTACCGGCGTCCATTGTTCCAAATACAAATTAAAGTACCCAAAATCCTTGAACAGAGAAAAACGCTAATCATGTGAGGAGTGTGATATGTCCAAAATATAAAAATACCATTAGACCATATCAATAAACCAACAACATAGACCAGCATCGCTAGTTTTGAAGGCGGAGTGATAAACATTAATCATTTTTTTTTCACAAGAGAAAAAACGTTGTTTTGAATATATTATATGAAGTAAAACAGTCCATGAAGTCATTACATTTTCACATCTGAAGATTGGAACCCAAATATCCATCCAGAAAAGTGGAAGTCCCACCCCAGACAATGATAGAAAAATACCACATGTCACATACAGGGACATGATATAAAACCCAGTAACGGTCCACATGGAGATTATTGACAATCTGAGAAAGCATCCAAATATGCCCGAGGCATCTATAAGAAAGTGAAATAGCAGTATGTAGAATAGTAAAGCAACAGATAGAGTACCGATGTCCATTGTTCCAAATGCAAATTAAAGTTCCCAAAATCCTTGAACAGAGAAAAACGCTAATCATGTGAGGAGTGTGATATGTCCAAAATATAAAAAGACCATCAGACCATATCAATAAACCAGCATCGCTAGTTTTGAAGGCAGAGTGATAACCTGTCAACACATAAAATAATATCATAAAGCGGATACAGGAAATGTGCAGAGACATGTACTGTTGATATACGCCTCACAAAAAAAGCATCCATGATAGAGAAAAAATATGTATAAACCCAGGGTCGATTGTATGTTTTGGCTCGCTTGTTCCCGGAAATAAAAACCATCTGCAGAAACCCAGGCTCGCTTGATTCCAAAATTGGTAACCATCTGTTGCATCCAAGATGTAAGGTTTCAGGCTCGCTTGTTTCCATTAGTAGCCCGCTACAGCATCCACCCTGTTCATAGAAAAAAGGTTCCTGTAGATATACAGAGAAAGAGTATAATACGTAGACCATATAAACATGCACTACTACATTTGGCGGAAATTCTGACACTTGGTTCCGATGCTTTTGACCAAATGTCGGAAATTTTCCCAAATTTTTTCCATCCCGCCCGCAACCGTCGCTATACCGACGTCTATAGAAACGTGTCGCCATACCGACACCTAAAACCTGTCGCAACTGTGACGTTTGGAGGAAGACATCGAAATTGCGACACCATGACCCAAAGCGTCGCTAAACTACTACATTTGGTGGAAATTCCGACACTTGCTTCCGACGCTTTTGACCAAATGTCGGAAATTTCCACAAATTTTTTCAATCTCGCCTGAAACCGCCGCTATACCGACGTTTAGAGAAATGGGTCGTAATACCGACACTTAGACAAAGTGTCGCAGTTGCGACGTCTAAAGGAAGATGTCGCAATGGCGACCCTATTCTCCAAGGCGTCGCTATTGCGACAAATGCTTCCAAACGTCGCAATTGTAACAATGTCTAAGTGTTGCAATTGCGACGTTTGGAGGCATCTGTTGCAATAGCGACGCTTTGTGTGTGTGTATTGTGAGGAATAATTTCATAGTTCAACTTAATGGTTCATTATATAATCCTGTGATCATCACCAATGATATATCTTAAAAAGCAACTGAAAAGCCATGTGTACAAAATCGATGTATACTCTAGAGAGTGGTTCTCATATCACTATGTAAATTGTTGTATGATACTTCAACAAAATTATAGGATAAACTATAATACACATCATATATGCACCATAACAATTGGTACAGGGTAAAACCAACCTGCCACACCTTTGTACTCGATCCAATTTTCTCTATCAACTCTTCTAGCTATGGGAGTTTCCTCCAAGGATCATAATACCCCTAAGGCCTGTATAAAATTACAGCATGACTTTAGTCAAAAACATTGCCTAGACTTATGGCAAATTTGTCCTCAAAAAATAAAAAAAGAAGACTACCCTCATATGGGGAAACCAGTCTTGAACGTTTACAAAATTCAAAAATATTACAAAGGTCCAGCACAGTAATATAATCTAAAACATGCCCAATTAAGTGGGCCTGCGAAGAAAGAAAACCAAATTAACCAAACTACTCCTCCGGTGGTTCCTCAAAGATTCGGCACTATCCTTCGGGAGGTCCAGGATCGCCAGGTGCTATCTCCACATTCATGCCACCGCTCCCCTCTTGAAGGCCCGAATGCTGGTCGGCTTTTTCTGAGCTCAGACCCGCCGGACGAGTGCATTGTTCCTCCGTTTGGGCCTCCTCACAGAAAACCATAGTGATTGAAGCTGTGATTCGTGGGCGGTTCAGAGAGCAATTAAAGGAAAAAAGCGCAGTGCGCGTCATGGGAGAAGGTGAAGCGGTGGGGAAATGAGGAGCAGGGGAGCCCATACGGTGGCCAGATCCTAGAACCTGACCCCGCCCACTCCTACTGTTTGGATAGAGACCTGCGTAATAATCACTAGACTGGGAAGACGACTCGGTTGAGGGGCTGGAGGGAGCGCGCAGGGGTTGACCTCTAGTGCTTCCCCTATGGAAACGCATCCTTTGATGCAAGCGAGGCATGGGTGCAGTCTCAGCAGTGGGCACAAGACGAGACGAAGAAGAAGAATTTCAAGAAACCGAGGAAGACAGACACAGACTAGACCGAGAGAAATGCAGATATGCACCAAGGTCTAAGCAACAGTTCAGCTAGCCACTTCTCCTTCTCGTCACAGTGAGCAGGCAGTGTAACCCAACAACTGAAGAGCATCTGCAATTCAAAGGTTGCGGCTCGTCTGAAAAACCATAGCGAAATGCCATTTTATCAACCTGACTGTAATGCAATCGAAGAACGCTCATCATAATTAATCTCTCATTAATGAGAGTCGAAGGCCGGATCATATTGTAGCATGGAGAATCGCTAACAGGAGTGGAGGTCTGATCTTGAACAGTGTTAAAACTTAATGCGATTTGATGTGAAAACCTTGGAACTTAAATATCGGCTAATTGAACAGCATTAAAACTTAATGCGATTGATATGAAATTGCCATATCCATGTCCCATCACCTTAAACGCCATCGAATGCACCCGCATCCGGGAGCAGGGCAACTTTTGATTGAGGACACGT